>CM029542.1:0-203869 GCA_017141395.1 Laodelphax striatellus
CTACAACACATATCAAATATACATTAGAAACATACTAAAAAAACCTATAGCAGGATTCTTTTAAATTGTCAGAAAACAGCTGATTGATGTACGCTCGTTTACTAACGTTAAATCAGGTGTTTTCTGACAAGTTAAAAGAATCCTGCTATAAAGCATTCTTTCAGAATATAAACACATCAAAACTATATCCTTGACATTACAGTGCAAATATTATAGAGTTAGTGAAATAAAAGTTGGCAATGCTTTTATTGAGTGAATTATGAGAGCCTTTGAACGACGAGTGAGACACCGACGTTAAATACGAGCAAGCAACGCTGCGAGTTATTCTTGAAGCATCTCAAGAGTCATTTAAAGGCTGAAATGCAACCATATTGCATACTTCATTTTATGTACAGCCAACAATAAAACAATAATATATACATTATCAATCTAAACTGAACCTTGATTCAAATATTATACAGAGAGATTTTAGTACCTGTGGTAAAAATATCTTTTACTACAGGTACTAGAATACACGTTAAAGTGCTAAGTACACTGAAGTGAGGAATTTGAATGAAAGCTCTGGAACCACCATGGAAAACGTTAACACTCAAATTGAATGAATTTCACTGTGACCTTTTTATATGCTTTATGTTGATTTCTTGTTTCTTTTAGTTGGCCAAGTAAATACAATTATTTTAATTTTCTCAATTTCTTATCGAGCTTAAGATTTATAGTAAGTTAGAGCTATAATTTTATACGTTGGCCCATCTCATAATTTGAGTAGGCATTATATTTTCATAAATTCATGGATTCTTATCAGGCCATACGGTAATAAGGTTGTAATTCCTATTAGCTTCATAATTCTCAGTAAAAACCCGAGAAGAAGTTGCAACAAATAATTCAAGTCTTGTTCTGCAAATTCCTTTATTCGGTCAATGGTTTATGATCACTGAGTTCAAGACCCTTAGATCGAAAATTAAATAATGAACTTTTTTACATGTGCGTGACCTTTAATATTCAAAAGGCTATCTGCCCCATTCAAACACACACAACTTATCATTACTATTTGATTAATTATTATCTAGCGCATGCGGCACCAATAATTTATTTATTATTAGCCAATTCAACAAGCAGCAAACAAAAAGGAATAATAATTAGAATTTTTTTCCGACTGGGGCGGCATTTTTTAGTGCTGCCGGAGTTTTGGCGCAATGGAAATTGTTTATCTCACTTTGAGAAGTGGTATGCGCGGTAGCTCTAACTTTCAATAAACAAAGCATAGTTCAGATCTGTTTCTCATCACTTTTGCCTCAACTTCTTTTGCCTTCTTTTGTTGCTGTTGCTACTATTTCACAACCAACTTGATGAAAAGATGCCGGAAACAAATTGCTTTGGTGCTAGAAGCTCTGTACAGTTGAGATTCCGCATTTCTTTATATCATTACATCTATATATAATTGAAATTTTTCAGTAATTGAATTCCATTAAAAAGACTGTTAGTTTAAGGATCTGCAGGCTTTTATTTGGCGGAATTCATACACAGTCAAGATTCAGCATTTCAAATCATTTTATTATAATGACATCATCGTGCCATGGTTGATATTCATTCTTTTTCTATTGATATTAATTATGGCTAGTATATTAAAATTTATGTAAATTTTCAGATACGACTGGCTGACCGCATATCACCAGTCGATTAAAAAAAAAAAATTATCAATAAATTTGAAGAATAGATATTTAGGCTTACATTGGTTTTACCGTAGCCTATGTATTATCAAAAGATGCATGAATATTTGTAAAAAATCTCAATACAAAAATTAAAAAATCTTTGCTATTCGAATATGGAGTTCATTTTACTGTAGCAAATAAACAAAGCGGCGCTTTGCGCTGCACTGCAACCTCATATTTTATTTCTATATTTTTTGTATGAACTGTACTAAGGAAGTGAATAAAGTTATAAAGGTGATTCTTTTAACTTGTCAGAAAAACATATGTTTTGACGAGCAATATCACAATACTTAACCTACAAATGCTGAATCTCGCAGATTATTGAAAAGGTCTTTTAAAAAGTTATTATTTGAAAGGAGTCTTCTTTAAAGGTCTTTCAAAGATTCTTTAAAGTCTCATGAGCTCGAGATTTAGCCAAATCCAAGACTAAAACAGGTGGTTACCGTGGCAGCATCGACAAACGCGCTTTGTCTCGACAGATTAGTGGGTTAGCATAAGAGAGCCCTTTGTAGCACATAATGTCGAAGCTAACGTTTGTCGATGCTACGGTGGTCACCTGTTTTAGCCTAGGAACTGCCAGCGCATCCTCGCGTGAGCTCATGTAACTGGCCCTAAACGCTTTGATTTATTGTGTCGAAGTCGTCACTGTTTAATTATTACCGAAACAGCTCTTCGATTTCTGACAAGTTAAATGGATCGTGCTATATTTGATTTGATACATACTTAGCATAACCATGCATCGCCTTATACTTTGGATGCCAAATTTCCCGACAGCCGCATATGAGAGCAACACTGTTGTGTTCAGATTTAGTAGACATTTTTAAATGTAATAGATGCTTTTATTATGAACGGTGGATAACAACTGAATTAGAACTAGTAACATTAAACAGGTGTGTAAGACTACTTCTTCTTCTCCTATATAGTGGCATATGATTTATAAGTACATAATAAACACTTGCTAGATGCTCACAGCGAATAGTATAGCAGGAGCCAATTAACTTGTCATAAGTCAGCTGATCCAGTAATAAATTAACAGTGATTTCACGACACAATAATCAAGGAAGGCTTGAAAGTCTAAAGACACCTTTAAAGTCTTTAAAAGACTAACTTTAAAGAAGACCTTTCAAAGAATAACTTTTGAAAGACCTTTTCAATAATCTTGCGATTCAGTATCGTTTGTAGGTTAAGTATTGTGGATATTGCTCTTTGAAACAGCCTGATTTCTGACAGAGATTGATTTTGGATTCTGCTATACTTTCTAATATTGTATGTTCGCTAGTGAATTCTTCATTGTACAGTTCTTTGATAAAACTCACCGATTGGCGGCCAGATTGTGCGGACAGGCAGCGAACTTGGTCGCGAGCGTCACCCTGCCAGGTAGGCGCCCTGGTAAACCGTGTGCGGGCAGCTCGCGGCGCCGCTTGCCGCTCGGCCGTCGCACGAACCAGTGCCGCGAGTTGCGCCACGTCGCGCCCCGCTGCACGTGACGGAACTCGCTCAGGTAGCGACTGATCGGCTCCCGCAACAGCGTCATGTAGAAGTATCTGCCGCAAACGAAAAACAACAGTCAAGTATTGGACCGGAAATAACAGAATAGAGACATTAGGTTAGAATAAAAATATTTGTTGAAGCTTGGGGCACCAATGGGCCACACTACTACTATGCTTGACTTCAAGCTTCACTTACTGCGCATATAATATCTACTAGTATCATAATACTAGTATCATATAATATCTATGGACAGTTGTTAAATAGAATAAAATTGGTTAAAATAGGATAATGAGCAGCAACGAAAGGGACAGTAGTAAAATTTTACACTATGACATAGATGTTACAGAAGGCTTGAATAATGTATACTGCAGACGGAACACAATTCGAACATTACAAGTGAATGATATTTCTGTGTAACACCATATAAAATCAGTATGTCATTTAAATCAATGTCCAGTGACTTTTGCGCCAATTTGTATACCATACTTTATATACATATACTATGCGAGTAGTGAAGTCACTTCACTTACTCGCATATAATATATTTATACCATACTTTATATACATATACTATGCGAGTAAGTGAAGTCAAGCATAGTAGTAGTGTGGCCAGGCCCTCAGACAGAACATCATAAAATTACAAAAGACAAGAACAAGTACAAGGATTAAATTATACAAAATACAAACATGCATTAAAACATGAATTAGAATGAGATTTCTCTGCTGAAAAATAATTTATCTCTATCTATATATCTTCTATCTATCTATCTATTCATATACATAAAAGCGAAATATTACATATACATATAGCGTATTCATATACATAAAAAGCGAAATGGCACTCATTCATTCATCAGCAGAACTAAAACTCTTCTGGACCAAATGCGTTCAAATTTGGCATACATGTTCGGTTGGACCTTTAGACGCGCACTAACAACGGATTTTGAAAACATACGCCCAATATTCACGTTTTTCTGGCGATTTTGTGTGTATTCACAGCTTTTTAGAGAACTAATATGCAGAAAATGTTGAAATTTTGTACTTAGGTTCATTCAAGGTCTAAAAATAATCGTCTGTTCAAAAATGTTTGAGATTCTCCCAAAATTACGCCAGAAATCGGCGTTTTTGCATATTTTTCAATAACGACGGAACTAAGAACGTTTGAAACGTATACACAGATTCAGCGAATATATAAGAAGAATTAAATTGAAGTATTTTAATATCAATGAGGGATAGAAGGATAGGGTGTAACGAAGGGTTTGAAGGTCACTCTCAGTTCTCTATTGATGGATAAAACCAGTAAAGCAAACATTCTCAATATGCTTATTGTTGGATGATTCTCCCAGGGGTCCAGGGAGCGGAGCTAAGGCGAGCGAAGCGAGCCTGCTTGCTAGTAAAACATGAATCCGATATACCGCTACCATAATTCAATTGAAAATATACTTTTGAAATTAGGAAAACAATATTCCTCAGTGAATCCAAAACAGTACACTTATCTGGAATTTACGTTGACTTTCAAACACATAAATCAAAGGCCATGGTGCTATGCAATGAATACCAAACTTTGGACCATTTCAATAAATAAATACCTAGTTTATGACATGGCACAGAAGATATCAGGAAGAATTCAGTCAGGACAATAACATTGGAATAAAGTAATAAAATCAGTTAAGTTATCAATGTTTGATATCACAAGAGGTCAGAGTTTGAAAATACGTTACATAAACTAGAATGCAGAGAGATTTGGATAAATATAATGCACAATCCAATCAAAATGTAAAATAGAAAGTTTATAAATAACTTGAAATTTATGAAACATAATTATATAGTTCTGAATGAAAAAAACAATAAGATAAACTATTGAACCCACATGATCGTGTATTTTTTAGAACAAATTTGAATGAATTATGCCCGGTTTCTCAATTGTTCAATAAAAAATTGTTTGCATATGAAAACACACGGTTATTGATTCAATACTGCAATTGGATCCATAAACTGTTTAGTGAACGACTGAAAAACCAGGAATTAAAGAGATTAATAACAGAAGAGATAAATAAGAGTTTAATAATGGTTTAAAAACCATTAAAAAGCCACCGATAAAAAAGATTGGTTTGATAGCAGTAAATTAAAAACTTATGTACACAATCAAATTTTTCGTCCAAAAACTAGAATAAAAGAGCTTATAAATCTTAAAATCTGTTTAAATATTATTTGACAAGACTATGAAAGTACTGACATAATTATCTTGGATAAGATTTAAAGGGATCTGACAGTACTTTTAGAGTCTTGTGAAATATTGAACGAGATTTTACAATGTTTTATTTTGTTTCATACAGTAGAAAATTTCATCCATACTACAATTTTAAAGTGTTGTAATCAAACAGTTATTAAAAACTTGACATTTGTTTCATGTTTATTGTGGTATAATAAATTGTGCACGTAAGTATTAGTTGAAAATAAGAAGGATATTGTTAGATACATAACTGATGATGTAATATCATCATTGATCAACTATTCTTGAGTGTGAGAACAATAGGAGTTTTATACAGAAAGAGAGTTTAACATACTTTACCTCGATTGCAAACTATACAGTAGATTATTATTGAGGCCATTTGGATCCTTTTTCAACAAGTAAGCTGAATCTATTGACAACAATGGTGACACAATACAGTATAGTGGTGTCATTGTACATTTTATGTGAAAAATTCAAGTATGATACGTTAAGGCTATGCATTAGCATAATTGGAACTTTTTCCTGGTGATTTTTTACAAAGTTTTTTGATTTGCATACTATCAAGGTATCAAAATGAACGAAATTCCATTAAAAAATAATTATTTACCGATTACATTATATTTCTTCAACTGGCGAAGGAAAAAAACCAAGAAAATGGGTGAAGACAAGAGAAGAGAGAAAATGTACAATAGTAAGAAGCAAAAGAAGTACAATAAGATAATGAGAAGATGACAAGCGGAAGAAGAGAATATTCCAGCAGCCACTTGTCAGAGGCAAGTTCTCAATTCAATGAAGGAAAACTCATATCCGGTGGCAATCTCTTGTAACAATAATCATGGACAAGAAAAACAATAAACAGTTGATAGCTCGAAGGCTCCTCTCTCAGTTTCGAAACATGGCTATGAATATCAATGAGCTGGGAGCACCGACTGGCTAGGTTATAATGGGTGGTCAATACATACAATACAGCGCCAATTTGAGAAGCACTTTTTATTATAGAAGACCACGTGCTAAGTTTATAACCTTGGCGATATTCGCTACTGAATATGAATTATCTTCTAAATAAATTTCAAATCTGATATCTAGGGACGTGGATTTAGGAATTGAAAATATATTTGGAAATTATAAGTTTTGAGAATTGAAAGGAGATAATATTTTCGATTAAATTTATCAGAATTTTCAATACTCAATTAAACTAATCATGAATTTGGGAAGCGGTTGAAATTATGAAATTCATCTGCCATTTGGGAAGCGGTTGTCCCAGTGGCAGAGGCGAGTCTAATCGGTGAGATTAGATAAGAGCAGCGCCTACCACTCCCGTTGTAACGGTGACCGGCTCCTCTAAACACAAAAATTTATGAGCTTCAAAATCGCTTCCCAGTGGTTTGGAAGGAACCCACCTAAAGCTGTAGGTCCATTCATCTCTGATCATCATCCTTCCCATTACCCACGCACAAGCTAATGTGGGCATCATCCCTAGCAAAAAATAAAAATAAATAAATTGAATTGATAAATTGAAAACATAATTATCAAAATTCGGGAGAGAGACAGTTTTGGGCTAAGCCTGTTAATTTTCCCCCAAATTGGACAGTTATCATAAATTGTAAAAGGGAAAGTTTTGCGTAAAAGCTTGTTAGACCTTCCGTTAAGGCTGTACATCAGCATAAAAAATTTTTTAATGGTGATATTTTTTGAAGTTTTTTAATTCAGAAACTATCTAAATGAAATACAATTTAGAGGATTTTTTTCCATTAGTTTGTGAGATATGGGCGCCTAAAGTTGAAATTTTTGGAACAGGTCATCTCAAAATTGGTTGCAAATACAATCATGAAATTTTGAGACATGTGTTTGAAGGTGAATCATTCTATCACATATCATAATTCAGTTTCTCAAAAATATCAAATTTAGAAACTATTTTCAAATTAATAGCTTCCACCTTCAAAAATAACTTGAAAATAATTTCAATTTAAATAACTCATCTCGTCATATAGCCTTTCTATTCAATATTCCTGTTAATATTAATAGAGATTAGGACAGATGGCTATTAAAAGTATTGTATTAATAAGAGATGATAAGATTAAATAAAATATTGTTGAGAATTGAAGGTATTAGTACAGTAGTAATACTCATTTATCAATTGATTCATAGAAAATCTCACAACCTAGTTTTATAGGTTACTTGGTGAGGTACCCGACACACTAGATATGAACTGTTATAACGCAGCAAAACATATCTACATAAGAGTGTTCATAGGATATCATCAGGCGTTCTTTATAATTTTGTCATTAAGTTCTCAACAGGAGGCGAACGTCTTTACAATATTGTTGTAAGATCTGTTAAAGATAGTAAAACTGTCTACACACTGTAGTATAGCATCATGATGTGTGATGTAGACTTAATTTTGGAGATTATTAGGGGGATAGTCTGCTTATTGGGCCATCTGTTCTCTAGCCTGCTCAAAGCTCAAAGAGATGTGTGAATGAGGAATAAACATACTGCTTGCTCTTTTCCCCTTCTTCTTCTTCTCCTGCTTCTTCTTCTTCTCCCCTTTGGTGATCTTTGCCGAGGGTCAATTGTCAGGCCTTCGTTCATAGACACCATACAAAGCTAATCTCTGTTTTGAAAGTCAATTTCGTACGACCAACGACACTCTTCAACCCCCTCTATCTCTCTCTCTCTCCTACAAGTAACAATTTATTCTTTCATTTTATTGAACCATCTTAGTTTTATTTTTCTCGCTCATATCAGCTTCAAATAGGAATGCTATAGCTTCAACTCACTGTTCATCAATAATATAAATGCAGTGGAGCCCGCCTCAAGTTCGGGAATATTAATTTTTTGAGTCTTCAAGTTACTAGCTAAAATATTAAAAAGTAGAGAAAATTAACAGAAAACGAGCATAGTGCATTATTTCTTGAATGAATTCAGTTAAAATGTTCTAATTAGTACAATACAAATATGTATTATTTATCAATACAAATTGATAAATAAATTAAACATAATATAAAATATTTTTAAATAAGACTGATATCAGTTAAATGTGCTACGGTAGTCTACATCTGATAGGTTTCTTCAGCACAAATCGCATCTTATCACCAATTCAGTTTTTCAACCTAAGTTTGTAATAAATAATTTAGTGAACAAATCGGGAGTTCCATTGAACTGATGGACAGTTATATTTTCTAATTTTATAGAGATTTTAAGCCAAACGCTTCTTAATTGCCAATTATTTATTTTCTATTTTTCATGGGAGTGATAGATATCAGAAAGAAACTTATACTGGTGAGAACTATCATTGGCTGAATGGCAAAACTGAAAGAGTAGACAAATCCATGCAATTTTGAGCATATTTTAAGTAATAAAAAAGACAAGTATGAATATTCACACAACATGTCCTACCCATATAAAAGTAGAAAATACAACTGCCCAGCAGTTGAATGAAACTCCCGATTTTTTCAATAAATTATTTACTACAAAATTAAGTTCCAAATAATTGAATTGAAGCTGTTGCGTGATTTCTCCATGAAAAAAGAAAAAGAAAGGCAAGCTGTTGTCAAACCACTATTTCAGGGCACATCCTACAGCTAAGGATGATCTGACCTTCAACATCCTCAAGGAATCATGAAATTTATTAGCCGTAAAACAAAATACAGTGTATGTAATAGCACAGACAACACTATAGTTAGTCAGTATAGTTAGTCTATGGTAATGGTAATAGGCTTCGTCAAATAAAAATGTTCTACATAATTCAACAATTCACAGTCGTTCCAGTTTACAGAAACATACAAGTATGAAAGTCTTATAAAAAGATCAAGGTATCATTAACATTTTCCAGGTACTCCTCAATTGAGTAAAGCTAGGCGCAGACCTGTTAGTCAAGACAAGACGAGATTAGTCACGTTTAGTCACAGTACTTCACATAGTTGCTTATGAAGCAAAACACACTGATTAGTCATTGCATCGGTGTGTGCTGCTCCATAAGCAACTATGTGAATTACCGTGACTAATCTCGTCTTGTCTTGACTAACCGGCGTGCACCTAGCCTAAAATGCATTTAGACAGTTGCTAATAAAAGTACAAAAAGTTCTTTGACTTACAGATGGACCTATTACTCCTGTGTTTCAGCTAAATAAGCTGTGCAACTCTTATATTGAACTTCAGAGCAACTTGAATTGACTGGTTGACCAATGAACGAGTATTAATTACTTTTTTTAAGTAATTTCACTTTGCAATTTGAACTGTAATACTCCTTAGATACATGCCTCCTAGACAGATTCATATCAAAGTTATTGTAGGGTCTTTTGCTTTACAATTCCACATTTATTTGTAATGATTTTAATGCATAACTAGAAGCCTCACTTTCTTTAATGAAACAATTTATGCTTATTCAGATAACTATTCGACAATGTATTCTGTTTGAAAAACAGTACGGCTGATTTTACAGTGTATTTCTAGTAAAATACAGTCTATGTATCAACTTTTATTACGTCTTATGTTTTAAAAATCTGTTCTATAGTGGCGGCTGAGAGATTTTCCGCTGTTGTCATATACAGAACCACTAAAGCAAGAAAAAGTAAAAAATTACTTAATATCCATCACAAATTGGCAACTTTGCGCTTCCAGTGCAACCTATTTTGAGCGTTGGAGTCGATTTCCCTGCATGATTCAAGTAGATCTGTTTTATACTGATCTGGGAAGACTAGACAACAGCATAAATGTGTCACCCGCCTTATTTCAAGACCGCTACTATGGTTATTTGATGAATATATAAAATAATTACAAGTGAGAAGTGAAACTTAATGCAAATTTCTTTATGGTAGAATCAGGGAAAAATTTAAGTCATCAACAAACCATCACCAACATCGATGAGCGATTCTCTAAGAATACTGGGCGTTGAATATTGTAATATATAGCAGGATTCTTTTAACTTGTCAGAAAACAGCTGATTTAACGTTAGTAAACGAGCGTACATCAATCAGCTGTTTTCTGACAATTTAAAAGAATCCTGCTATATAAGAATGAATAGAGGATTCATAACGTGAAGGAGTATACATAAGCAGAAGAAGAGAAAATCATGAAGAAGACAGCTTGCTTGGTAAGTAAACATAACCTTTCTCCTGTCAAGAGTGTGATGTAGTAGTATGATTTGATTTTAGTTTTTTTTTTTTAATTTAATATTAATGCATATATTGAACATACCTTCTCTTGACAGAGTCTCCTTCGTTCTTGTCCAACTCAGAGTCCACACAACAAGTCAGCTCAGACCAATCAGCATGGAGTCCACACTTCCAGCCAGTGGAATATCTGCTGAATAACCACCTCATTCCTGTTGGGTCGAAAACAATAGCACCGCTTCCTTTTCCTATGACAGGAGCAGGGTCTTTGCAGATCTAGATCTTGCACTAAATGCCTACCGAATGAAGTGCCTCCAGTCTTCTGAATGTGTAAAAACACCATCACATCATGAGCGTTCATATCGAACTGAAAAGTTGTCATTTAGCACATCGTCATAACTCAGACCTGATTTGTAGCTTTTGAATTGATAGGATTAGAATGGATGGACAGCGGTTTACCTAAATTATCTTGTATAGGAAATTTTAACGTCCAATCTGTCCAAGTCGGTTTTTGTGTTGTTAATGCACATACCTGTTCCGAACAAAAGTAGCCGAAATAAATAATACCGCTTAGAGCTAGGAAAATACATATCATCACGAAACTGCGGAGCTTTGATTTAGATCTAGATTCCATTTTAATTTCATAAGTGATAGATTCACGGAGGAAGAGAGAAAAGTCACTGTCAAGAACTTGAACTTCAACACTCTTCTTCGCCATTATTTTCGTCCGACTCGGGATTTCGAGATCTCGATTTGTTGATGAAGTCGATGTCTGCTCCAAAAATTAAACATATGATCGCTCCTACGAGAAACTGAAAAATAGAATAATCATGATAAAAATCCCAAAATAAATTATCAATTTGCTCTAAAATATTCAAAATATTGATTTTTTTGATTTAGAATCTCATTCTCAATAAAATATGATTAACAATATAAAAAAATGATACACAAAGTTATACGATTTATTCATAAGAAATATTGTTTTGAATGATTTTAATAATGTGAAATTCATGAAGACACAATTAACATTATATTTTGAATAATTTTATTTATTTATTTTCAGTTATCAAGTAACCATCATGTGACCTCGATTACGTCGTGTGTCGGTTTCGTTCGTCCTCATGCTGAATCTGTAATGGCGATCACAGTTTTCCTTTGAATTTGACGTCGTCAAATTTGTTGTGTTTTAATGTTATCTAAATTAAATCGGTTTCATGTTGTGTTGGAATAAGATTTGAAATGTTCCGGACAAAGAAGGATGTCGATCGTTATGCTCAAGATGTTCTACGAAGAGTTAAAAATGAGAGAGAGGTGAGTTGTTCTTCAAATGCCTATTGCCGCCATTCTCACTAATCGGCTTTTTGTTTTTGATTGAAGTGTTTTATCAATGAAAGTTCACGAAATTACCTTTGTAGGCTATTTAATTTTAGCTCCTGTTTCATCAATTTTTGTTTAAAAATTCTTGTTGTAGGTTAAGGTCTCTAAAGTATAAATATTTACCTATGCAAAGATTGCACCATTGTGGGGGATCTTGGGAAAGAGAAATTCACATTTACATAGCCTAGATCACATCAAAAGTACCTTATTCATTGTCAATTTTTTTATATTTTCCCTATTTGTTGCCTACTTTACATTTATTTTTTCAAGAACATCAGCTATTTGAGTTACTACTTGTAGTTTTTCAAGGCTCATTCGATTCAAAGTGAAGGTTATGGCAGATTATAACACCACGAAGATAGGATTAGACTGGTGAATCAGATTACCTGTCAGGACCTGAACATGCACATAATTTCAAGGGAAAGCCCAAATTAAATCTTTAAAAAGATATTTCTAATGATTAATAATATTCCTCCAATAAATTAACTAGAAGCTGAGTTATCTAGCAATTCCCTATTTATTTCCTCAGTTAAAAATATAAACTGGCACTATCTAAAACCAGCATTTAATCCCTTTGGGAACATTTATTTCTGATTACTGTACATTGTTCTTTTTCTGGTAAGACTTATTTCCATAGAACATACAAGAGTAGCTTACTGTATTTTTAATGATTCTAATATGAAGAAACATACGTGAAAATACTCAATCATCATTATTTATATCATTCGTATTCCTAGAATTCGTTGAAAATTATCAATTTTCATACTCCTTGGTTCTATTTTTAAAACAACTTTTCAGAGAGAAAAAAATGATGAAATTCAATAGAAAAAACAAAAAATTATATTGAAACTATCAAAATTTATTTTAAACTACAATTGTCTTCATTTTTAACCCAAATTTGGTTCTATTAACAAATTAGCCTATACCTGTTAATCTTTCAATCGAGTTATGTATTAGTTTATTACTGTATCTTACTGTCATCAAAATAGATTAGAACAGTTCATTAGCCACAAAAAAATGTCTCTATTTTACATATAGGTCATTCAGCATAAAAGCATACGCTTTATTGATTTCCTCGAGCTATCCAAGCTTTGATAACTTGATTTGATTATTATATAATGCTATTATTGGACTATGAAAATAAAAATGTAATTAGGCTACCTATGTTAAACCTCACTAGGAATAAACACATGCTGAGAGATGAGATCCATCCATTGCTCCATTAGTTTGTGTATTTCTTCATTTGTGGACCCATTAGAATAATAAGAAGACTGGTAGTTGTCAAAAATTTATTATAATAACAAGATACCGCTTTCGGTTGTTACATTATTAGAAATCCCTAGTAATTTGTATCTCGCTATCTAATGAATTTGTTGTTTTGACAACTTCTAGGGCCGGTTCATGAGCTCGGGATTTAGTCAAGTCCTAGACTAAAACGGGTGGCCACCGTAGCATCGACAAACGTTAGCCTCGACACTATGAAGTAAGGGCTCTCTATGCTGCTAACCCACTAACCTGTCGAGACAAACGTTTGTTGATGCTACGGTAGCCACCCGTTTTAGTCTAGGACTTGGCTAAATCCCAAGCTCATGAACCGGCCCCTAGTCTTTTTATCATGGATAACTACCACAACATCACCTTCACTACCTACTTCACAAAAATCCTATTAGAATCTTCGTCAAGCTTTAGATCCCCCTGATTAGGTGGGCAATGGATGCTATTTAATTTATCTTATCTCACGCTCAGACTATAATTATGGTCTTTGTGAATCTTTTTAAATTTCATTTGTACTACTGTATATCTAATATGTTTCTGTATTGTCTGTTTATTCTGAACTCTTGTTTTTGATCATTAGTTTTAGATCATCATTAGTATTTTTCTTCATTTTTTTCTTCTTTTTTGTTTCATTCGAAATCCTTCAAATCTCTTTAATGTTATTTAATTAACAACTCAACTCGAGCTTACGCACAGGCAAATTTTGCCCATGTGAGCTCTTCCATTACTACAAAAATAAAAATAAAACTATTTTATTCTTATATGTATTATATTAATTCTATTATTTTTCAGTTGTAATTTTTATACTTTTTAAGATTCATATTATATTATTAATTCTATCATTTTTTAGTTGTAATTTTTATACTTTTTAAGTTTCATATGTTATTATTTTGTTTCAAGGATGAATAGGTAAATGATTTGATTTGATTTGATTGTAGAGAAACATGCGCTGCTATAACATAGCCGTGCAATACTACAAGGTGCGCGACTTGGAGTCGACCCGGCGCTATGTGTGCATGTATCTGGCGTTCAAAGACGACTCGGCGTCGGCGCACAAGCTGCTCGGACAAGCGCTGGAAGGTCTCAAGCAGAAGGAGAAGGCGCTTGCGCAGTACCGCCGCTCTGTCGAGCTGGAAAGCAATCAGCCCGAGCTCATACTCAAAAGTAAGTTGTGAAAAGAGTACTATACTAAAAAAAAATTAGAAAAGAATCTGAAGTCAAAATCATCGATCAATTCAATCTTTATTGCCAACAAGAATACAATACTAAAATAATATTTGTAGATAACGAACGGATACAACGGAGTGTCCAACTACCGGGCATGGTAGTGTAGCCTACAAATAGTTATAGCACGATCCTTTTAACTTGTCAGAAATCAGCTGTTTCGGTAATAATTAAACAGTGATTTCGACACAATAATCAAAAGGCTTAAAAGTCTTGAAGACCTTCAAAGTCTTTAAAAGACCTTTTTAAAGAATAACTTTTAAAAAGACCTTTTCAATAATCTGCGAGATTTGGCATTTGTAGGTTAAGTATTGTACTGGTGGCCAAGTAAAACATACGTTCTCTGACAAGTTAAAAGGATCCTGCTATAAGCTATGAGTAATTGCTAATTATAATGAAATAATTCTCAAGTTTTATTTATTATAATAATCTATTAGTCTCTGGTGAAGGGCGGTGCCTGTTTTTGTTTCTCTCTTTCAAATATTGTATCAAGATGTTTTGTGTTGTATCAACGAATGAATTGATTATGTTTCAGTTTGCGAGCTGATCTGTGACCAGGACGTGCACGTGGACGCGGACAAGGCGCGCTACTGGTGCGAACGCGCCGAGGATCTCTTTCCACACGATCCGGTCGTCTTCCGGCTCAAGGAGCGTCTGCTCACCAACGGATCCACCAACCACAACGCCAACTTCTCCAAGGAATTCGAAGATCTCATCAGCTGTGAGTAACCACAAAACAATTACCACTCTAGATCATGAGATTTTGTAAAGTCTTTCGAAAAGCAACGGGGATCTTTAAAAACTCGAAGTAAAACACGTATTGTTGAACTAGATTTTTACAGATAGCCTACAACTAAGGCAGCTCGTACATCGAAGCAATAAGCAATAGGCAATTAGCAACATTTGGATCATATGATCGTCTACTCCATAGTAACAAATAGTCCAATGCACACCTAAAGCAGCTGTTTCAGTGTGCATTGAACTATTGGTTTGTATAGAGTAGACAATCATATGATACATATGTTGCTAGTTGCCTATTGCTTATTGCTCCGGTGTACGATCGGGGTAAGGCAAATAGAATGCAAGGTAGTGTTGACGAGTATTATGCGCAGTATGAAGCTTCGTCCAGCTGATTCATGTGACGTCGTTGGAGATTGAGAATTGGATTTTCCCTATCTTTCACATGTCAAATTAAGCAATTTTATGTCTTTTTTTGAAGGTATACGGTTTTTGAGCTACCGCGACCTCTTCCAGGCTTCTTTGCATATTATTTATATTTTATTCTTTGTAGTTATTCTTTGTAGGTCAATTTTCCAAACAACCACATGTATTGTAACATTTTGCTTTTGATTTTTTTTTTACTAACAAATCTTTGTATAATTAACTGCAAATATTTTGAATTTGTATTTGTAATAGATATAGGTATTTTGGAAAATAAATCATTATTTATTTATTTATTATTTATAGTTTCAATAATATTAGGCACCTAATAATTTCAGAGCATTCAATACAATTATTCAACGGTATGCGTATCAGATTGGAAGTGGGATTTTTACGATCTTGTCATTCTTGAATTTCGTATGCTTACCAGAGTGTTCTGAATTAATTAGCGGTCTGTTGGTATTTGTAGTTCTTCAGTGACTTATGTACCTACCTATGACTACTTTTATTTACTTTTGTTATTACTTGACGAGATCCATGTATATTTATATTTGTTGATCAATGAAAACTATTCTATTCTAAGAATTGAAGTTGAGTATACAATGAAGCCAAGGATAGGTTGAGAACTATGTAGTTTTTGAGAGAAACACATATAAATTGCTGAATTCAACATGCAAAAGGTAAGGAGAATCAAACTCTTGATCTCTTGTACCGTCACTCTGTCAGCTGGCTCAGAGCTTTGAATAGACTGAGGTGTGCGTATACCACTACCTTGTATTCTAATTACCTTGGATGTAACTGATACAGTTGGGCTACAAAATTGGTAAATAGGCTAATTCTATAACATCGTAATACCGGGTTATCATAAAAGAATGGTGCGGTTTCAATAGAATTGGTGCGATTTTCTGACAAACATTTGACGCGAAACTGGTCATGATTCCTGTCTAATTCAGGTTGTTTGGCTTGAACGCTGGTTTCTATAAAAATTCAATCTTCGCACCATTCTTTTATGTTAACCTTGTATAATTCTTGTATGATTAGACTTCTTATTTTCTTTTCGTTGTATTCTCTGTCGCTGTGTTACATACGATCCACTCCATAACTTAATCACAACTTAGTAAAAGGTAAAGTTTGTTCGTAGAGAAATAAAGCATTCAAGTAAAATGTTAGGTTTTATGCGTAGAGAGATAAAGCTTTCCCCAAGTCCACACTTGGTCGATTTGTGTGTACCGCATATGCTTGAACATTGGTAGCCTGCTATACAGCACGCAAAATCGAGCAAGTGTGGACTGACCCAATGTTTTTGTGGAGCTCGAATGCAGTATTTCACTAATATTATAATGTAATTTGATTTGCAGCCGAATTGAAATCGCGTCCGGTGGATGTGAACGTGCACGTGCGCCAGCTGAAACTCTACGTGGACACGGGCCGAACTGAGGCCGCCTACGCGCATGCACAGCAAATCGAAGCCAAAAAACTGTTTGCCCACGAGTTGCAGTGGTACGACTATCTCACCACACTCTACAAGGCAAGTATCTCGCTTACTGTACACTCTTATTTGCTGTGTTGGCCCCGGTCTAGACACTAGGTTAATAGATAGAGAGGTTGCTGTGTTTTTTAAAGGCCAGTCCAGACACTCAAACTAATGACGTCCTGCTTAATGTATCATACAAATTGTAGTGTCATCATCATTTTTTTTCTGAGGATGATGCCCACATGAGCTCTAGGCTTGTGCGTGGGTAATGAGTGGGGTGATGATGAGATATGACGACTACTTTTTAGGCAGTCGGGACCGACGGCTTAACGTCTCCTCCGAAAGACGGAGATTATGATTATAATGATGGATAAGGTTTATTGGATAAGGATAAGGTTTATTGGATAAGGATAAGGTTTATTGGATAGGATAAGGATCAGGTTTATCTTATAACCTGTTGCCGCACCCATATTTTTCTCGGCCTTCCTACATCTCTTTCTCAATGTCTTCTTCATACTGTGTCTTCTTCATACTAACCAGGAATATTCTATGGGTTCTATGAATTGTCACTAGTATAGAGTAGTGGCCCGCCGATAAATTTATAAAATGTTGATTTCTGTGGAACAAAAATCATAATAATTCTACATGTTCCATAAATTATGATTAATAAATACTAACTTACACGTAGGTCATTGGGCGGTGCCACATTGACTGCAGTTACTGCATTAGGTATGAATATGGTATAAAATTGGAAGAGTTGTGGTGTAAGAAAGCCCTGTTTAAATGTGTATTGTTTGTGTATGCATTATGTAATAATGTATTTTAACATTTTGTTACATTATATTAGATATGAGTGGTTCGTAAAAACTCACTTTTAGGCTGAGTGGTCCACAGTCATCTGTGAGTTGTGAACCACTGCTCTATACAGTTGATTTATTAGCATTATAATAATATATATATGTTATAATATTGTAATTTGCTTAATTCGGTAGGCCTATAGTATTTTTTAATTTATTGTTGGTTTTTTTTTAGATTTATTATGACAAAAATTTGCCGGATGTAGCAGATTGCGAGTTTTTCGTTAATTGGACAATGGCGATTGAGCGTTACGTCATGCTGTGTCTTGCCGAAAACCAAAACTCGCCTCCAAAAAGCATCACTGAGTGCGGAAACGCTATTTACAGGTAACTAGCTAGTAACTTGATCACACTCTGCAATATTACTATGTATGGTTTAACAGTCTGAAATATTTTAATTTGTTGTTCGTTGACGAAGCCAACTGTATGGACAGATTGCAATTGAATATTCTGGAATTGATTTCAATGCACTGACTTGTTATGAAACAGATCGTACGTGTTTTGCCAGCTCCACAAGAATAAATCAAATTTTTATCGCCAATAATCAATGAAAAATATACAGCCGAATCTTGATAAGACCAATTTTTCCCCTAAACCTTGAGATTCGACTTATCGAGGTTCAACTGTTATTAGGAAGTTGAGAAACAATCAAATTCAACTTTTCTTGTACCACTCCAGAGTTGGTTCAGATTGTCGTTGCTTCAAGAGATCTGTAGCTAGCACAATATCTATTGATTTATACTTATTTATGTAGGAGAAAAGTATTCGATATCTAATGAAACTAATCTATCTTAAAGTATTTAAAAGACCTTTTTAAAGTAGGCCTTTTGAAGAAACCCTTTATAGTCTTTGAAATAATCTGCGAGATTCAGCATTTGTAGGTCAAGTATTTTGTCGAAGCTGCGTAACATCAGCTGTTTACTGATCGCCAAGAGTCAAATAAAATGGATTGCAGATTTCACAGCTTGGATAAGCTTTAATGGCTCTTCAACTCCTTCAATTACCATTACTACCATTACCTTAAACTACTAGGGACCTGCGTCTAAATAATTTAAGAAACGTGATGTCTCTTCATCTTGAAAATAATACCTTCTACTCTCTTTATGAATATCTAAATTTTTGAACTGAATGTGTTATACCGGTACTCAATCATGTAATAATTTTTATGCACTCTTTTTTTCTTTTTTTTATCGTATGGCTTTTATTGGTGGGGAGACCCTTACGGGTAGGTTCCACCTCGCCTCATTGCACAATTTTTTATAATAATTAATAATAAGTAATAGTATTGTTTAAAGATGGAAAAATAATATTATCACTTTTTATTGTTAGTTATCATTTACGTGTGATTTTATTGTATTATATTTTATGTTATAATGTATGAACTTGATTGAACATTTTGTATGACTTGCTTATTGATCTTGTTAATAAATTGAATCTTGAACTGTATTGATGGCATTTTGTATAGTGATGGAGTCTTGAAAGTAGTTTAAGGGATCGCAAATAAAATTGTTGAAACTGATTGAAGAAACTGCATTGCAGGTTTGACGAAGTGCTACACAAGGCTTACGCCATGCTGGGCAAATGCAAGTCCTACGGCCAGCAATCTCTTTCGGTGAAACGGTCAGCCGACTTTCTTGAACACATGTCCGCCCAGCTGTGCCTGCATCTGGCTACATTCATCTTCAAAAAGGCCAAAAATGTGAGTATGAGGCAAATGAGGGTTCTTGTTTAATTGTATTCAACCACTGTAAAATAAAACGCCGGTTAGATTCAATTTGATTTTAGTGATGTAACACATTTAAACTTGGTTTTTATTGCTTTTTCGTACTCAGTACATGAGTTATTTCATCTCCATTTTCATTTTCGAAGCTTATTCTGTAACATTTTCGAATATTATTTCTGTAAGAAATTCTTTGTTCCTCGGCTGTTAACTTTATTCCGTGAATGATTTCAGGTTATCAGGCTCATTATTGTTTGCTATAACCTTTTATAAGCCTACAAAATAACCCTTTATGACTTTGGTTATGCGATATACCCAGTAGACGTGTAGAGTTACTGGCAGATGCAGGTTCGGTCATATGATCTTCCACTTTCTATCCACAGAGCAAATGGGACAATGCACGAGTCAGTGTGCATTTCGCCCTATTTGCTGGTATAGAGTGGAGTATCATGCGACCAAACCCTGCCAGTAACTCTGGGTATACGTCTACTGGCATCGTGAAACCAGATAGACAGACAGACAGACCCTCTTCTGCAATATGGGAGACATACAGAGAGATGAATTAAAAGTACCGACAAATTTTCATCGGCCATCATCCCCTACATTACGCCTTTTTTTGAGGATGATGCCCAGCCATGAAGATCGAGGCTTGTGCGTGGGTAACAGAGGTGGGGTGATGATGAGATATGACGACTACTTTTTAGGCAGGTCGGGACCGATTACTTAACGTCTCTCCTCCGGGAAAAGAGCAGAACATAATAATTATAATGTATACAGATGCCAACGACAGACAGCGAAGAGGATAGATGAGCACAACAAGAATTCGAGAATGAAATGGTCTCGGTGCGCGCTGGGCTAGTGCCTGTGCGCTGAGACCAGGGAGTTACTGAATAACTATACTGAGGGTTGGTGAAAATTATGGAAACGGCCCACGTACTCTGCCACTGAAGGCAGCAAATCTGACCTTGTAGGTGACATTAGATCGCACTCAGGAGGTTAAAACCTAACTAATTTTTCACTGTGGCGGCTTCAAAAAACCGCGCCATTATTGTAAATGGCTTTACTCTACTTGACATGAATATTATTTCAACTTTCACTTGATCGCGAATTGTTATTTTATGTCTGGCGATTTTCGTTGTAGGAACAAGGCAACTGGAACGAAGCAACCCGCTCGGCGGCACCGCTGCTGCTATTCGCGCTGGTGCTAGCTCAGCCCAGTGAGGAGCAGAACATGGGCGGCACTCCCCTGAAGCTGTCGGCCGCCGGCGAGCCGCTGAAGGCGATGATCAGCACAGTGGTGCCGCAGTGGACCGACGCCGCGCTGCACCGGCACTGTCAGGCCGGGCACGTGCTCATCAGTCTGGCCAACGACCAGCGGCAACAGTACGTCGACAAAGTGTTGCACTCCTGTTACAAGAATTGGCGCGAACGCCTGTTTCAGGTGATAACTCACTATTCTATGTATTTCGTAATTGGTCATAAAAACAAACACAAATTCACTACTCGCAATACACCATATCTTCTTCTTCTTCTTCTTCTTCTTCTTCTTCTTCTTCTTCTTCTTCTTCTTCTTCTTCTTCTTCTTCTTCTTCTTCTTCTTCTTCTTCTTCTTCTTCTTCTTCTTCTTCTTCTTCTTCTTCTTCTTCTTCTTCTTCTTCTTCTTCTTCTTCTTCTTCTTCTTCTTCCTTCTTCTTCTTCTTCTTCTTCTTCTTCTTCTTCTTCTTCTTCTTCTTCTTCTTCTTCTTCTTCTTCTTCTTCTTCTTCTTCTTCTCTTCTTCTTCTTCTTCTTCTTCTTCTTCTTCTTCTTCTATCTGGCCCTATTCGCTATTCCATCTTCCTCCTCCACCATTCTCTCCTGATACACCATGGATATTATCTAATACGTCCAAATGCTTTCAATACCTACAATAACCTATTCACTAGACTTACATCTTGCAAACACCAATATTGTCCTTCTATTGCCATAGAATAATAAATTGTTTACCTGAAAAATTCATTCTAAATAGAATTACTAAGTGTTTAATTTATGAAATAAGGGAGTGGGTATGTAGAAAAGTTTACTTCGGACTTGAGATGTCAGAAGATTAATTGGCTTCTTGTTCTAGTGTTTAAATTTTTATATTGTATATACATTTATATTCTAGTGTTTATATTGCATATTGTTTCTTCTGGTACTAATTGAATTGTCTTATACATCCATCCTAATTACCTTTAACATTTTTGAACTCTCTTCCAGAGCTCAAGCATTAGCTTTTCTGGGAGAGCACATTACTTAAATATTAAAATAATATAAAACGTTCGTTGATTATGTTTTTTTTTTAAATTAGTTTATAGCATTATAAGAATGTTTTTGTATCACTTGTGTATAAAAAAGAATGGCAATAAATTGATTTGGTAAATCTAGGGCTCAACACTGAGGCACAACTCACACCTGGAAACGATGAGTATCTTGGACTTCTATCCAAAGCCTTGTAAATCAACACATTCTACTTGAATAGTCCAGGGGGCTGTCATTGAAGGAGTGGAAGTATTGTATCTTCCCTATGTTAAAAAAGGGTGAAGCCTGTGTCATGGCCTTCTTGAGTTTTGTCTAAAGATGGCCATGCTGTGTCTCGATCTCATTGGCCGAATACACTCTGGACCGATGTCGGCCATTATTATGGACCTAATTTTGGCGGTGTATTTGAATTCAGAGCCATCATGTTAAATTTAATTTTCATGGAGTTTTGAGAGTTTATGGTATCTTTTGCGGTATAAATCAAAACCGTTGAGAGAATATAGTTAATATTTACGGCAAAATACAACATTTTTGTCGGATTTTGTGTTTTTTAGGCTGGTTTGGGTAGAAGTTATGTAGATGTTTTCAAATACAGCGCCAAAATTAGGTCCATAATAATGGCCGACATCCTTCCCCCTTTATTTCTCTTACTTCCTCTCCCTTAGATGTCAGCTCCCTGGAATAGTCTAATAAAATTTGAATGAGCCAATTGCTTTTGTTGAATTGCAGAAGCTGTTCACGTTTGAAGAGACGAAGAACGGTTTGTCTATGTCGCACTTTGTCAACCACCCGATGTTCAGTTCGCCGCCGCGCTCTGATTCGTCCATTCTGCGCTATCTTGATGACGTCATTGTGCAAATACCCAAGCAAGGTAGGTGACTGCAAGCACCTCAATTTCCACTCAATAAGATGTAGTTCATTCTCGCCTTTGATGTACTTAATAAGATGTATTTCATTCATAAGATTTTATCGCGAGAATTCCAGGAGTATAATAATAATAATAATAATATGGTTTGTAAGCAATAGCTTGACCCATGGCCAAGTGAGATAGATTTTGAAAAAATTGAGAAATTTTGCTATACTTTTTGCTAGACCTTTTGTATCCTACCGAAAGCAGTAGAACTTATTCTAATCTACAGAGAGTGTATAGTAACAGTGTGGCCATTTGTGTGAAGCTCTCCATAACAGTATGTGGAGATCATTTTTTCCCCGCCGCCGCCATACTTTTGCCAACTATTTGAATGTGATATGGGATTACAGGCAAACATTAACCCATTCACTCATTTTTCAAACTTATTTCAACATCGAAAATAACTTGTCTAACATTAAAAATTATCTCTCTACTCTTGGTATTGTGTTGAAAGCTTAAAATGATGAAAATTAACACTGAAAAAGGCAAATTATAGGCTAGAAATGTATCACTCAACATAACGTGATTCGAATTTGTTTTCAATGTAAATCTTATTGGAATAGGGAAAAGTATGGCTAAATTCGACCGAGATAACCAATCAAAAGTGTGACATGCAATGTCCACACTGTTACTATACACTCTCTGTATTATAATCTATTCCGTTGTAAGCTCTTAAGCCTGGTTTTCATTAGTAGAGTAACTAGCATACTAACTCTACTCTCACTTGGTCGAGTAGCTGTTTTCACTACAATTGAGAATAGTAGGTAAAGTGTGTTGTCTAGTGAACAGATCTAACCTTAAAATGACTCTACTCTACTAGCTC
Organism: Laodelphax striatellus; assembly: GCA_017141395.1. NCBI lineage: Eukaryota > Metazoa > Arthropoda > Insecta > Hemiptera > Delphacidae > Laodelphax > Laodelphax striatellus. The sequence goes on from CM029542.1 coordinate 23,647, forward strand.
TACTCTACTAGCTCTACTCTACTAGCAGACTCTACTCTACTAGCTCGAGACTGTTTTCATTAGGATAGTGGTGGTAGAGTGAGAAGCGGTGGTGGGGGAAGGCTAGTGATAGAGTACTCTTCCACGTTGCTATCCCACTCTACTCTACCAAAAACAAGTACTCTACCATCACTCTACTCTACTATGAACGTTTTCATTGGGAGAGTTCACAAGATAGTTAGTACTTGCCTAGGGAACTCTACCACTAACTCTACTAATGAAAACCAGGCTTTACGGTGGGTTTTCGTTACTGCGACCGAGTGCCGCAGCGGAGTCCGACCCGGCGTTGCCAGATGCAATTGATGAAAAATGCCTACTTTAAATTATAGTTGTGTCACCAAAACAAGTACTCCACCATCACCACTACTCTACTATGAACGTTTTCATTGGGAGAGTTCACAAGATAGTTAGTACTTGCCTAGGGAACTCTACCACTAACTCTACTAATGAAAACCAGGCTTTACGGAGAGCCATTGCGACCGAGTGTCAGCAGCGGAGTTCCGATTGCCAGATGCAATTGATGAAAAATGCCTACTTTAAATTATAGTTGGGATTTTTCATCAATTGCATCTGGCAACGCTGGGTCGGGCTCCGTTGTGGCAGTCGGTCGCAGTAACGGAATACCCACTATAAATAGTTGGGATTTTTCATCAATTGCATCTGGCAACGCAAGGTCGGGCTCCGCTGCGGCACTCGGTCGCAGTAACGAAATACCCACTATAAATAGTTGGGATTTTTCATCAATTGCATCTGGCAACGCAGGGTCGAGCTCCGCTGCGGCACTCGGTCGCAGTAACGAAATACCCACTATAAATAGTTGGGATTTTTTATCAATTGCATCTGGCAACGCAGGGTCGGGCTCCGCTGCGGCACTCGGTCGCAGTAACGAAATACCCACTATAAATAGTTTGGATTTTTCATCAATTGCATCTGGCAACGCAGGGTCGAGCTCGGCTGCGGCACTCGGTCGCAGTAACGTAATACCCACTTTAAATAGTTGGGATTTTTCATCAATTGCATCTGGCAACGCTGGGTCGGGCTCCGCTGCGGCACTCGGTCGCAGTAACGAAATACCCACTATAAATAGTTGGGATTTTTCATCAATTGCATCTGGCAACGCAGGGTCGGGCTCCGCTGCGGCACTCGGTCGCAGTAACGAAAACCCACCTTTACAATTCCTTCCGTGATAAATATAATGTTGTGTTGTAGTGGAAGCACAATCTGCTTCCCGTAAATATTAAGGACATACCACACTAAAGAAAATTCAAAAATGCTGTTCAAAAATGGATAATACATACAGGAAGACGACGTATAGAACAAATAATTTCAAATAATAGTATGTGAGCTCACTTACCAAGTATATTTGCACCCCCACCCAAATACTACTCACACCCACTCTAGTACATGGATGACATCCATAGTTGAGTGGGTTAATTTCCATGAATTTTCTTGATGTTATATGTTTTTTTCCCACATTTTTTGTAGTCAATATTTCATTATTGTATTCCTAGGTTTTAGTTTTGAAGAAGGAAATAAATTTATTATTTATTATTTTTATTATTATTCAGTGGGTGCCACAGCGAGCATCCAGCCAGGCAGCCTGCATCACCTGGTGTGGTTGGGTGTGCAGGGCATGCGTCACGCGCCGCCACCTCCCACCACCCTGCCACAGCGCATGCCTCTGCCGCCGCACGACTTCCACACGCACCACCTGTTCGCCGCACTGGCCATCGGCGACACCTCCTGTCACCACACCGCCGCCAGCCACGACACTGTCAACCGTCTCGACGTCGATTCGTTCCTCTATGCGGCAGGTAATCACCTTACAGAAATGTAAACAAACTGGACAAGAATACTGCAGGCAGGGACCTGACATCTAAGGGACAGGAAGTAAGAGAAATAAGGGGAGTAGGATGTCGGCCATTTTGTGGACCTACTTTTGGCGGTGTATTTGAAAACATCTAAGTACATAACTTCTCCATTGGGAGCCTGGCTAATCGTTAGTAAGGCTTGTCAGTCACTCCCTATATTTTGGAGGCATATTAAATTGTTGCATTGCACTATATAGCTGCTTAACACAATGTTATCCAGCAGTGCTTTGTTCCCATCACTGGGTTGCGGAGACTAGCTTATGGTTGAGATGTCAATGTGCTAACCACACTTTACATCTTTTCTGGTTAATGATCATTCACCTCTGCTGATTCAGTCAAGTGGATGTGAAACTGGCAACCAGCTGGTAGGCCTAAGCCCACATAGGGCTGTTGAGCCATTGACAAACAAACAAACATAACTTCTACTCAAACCAGCCTAAAAACACAAAATCCGACAAAATTGTTGTATTTTGCCGTAAATATTAACTATATTCTCTCAACGGTTTTGATTTATACCGCAAAAGATACCATAAACTTTCAAAACTCCATGAAAATAAAATTTAACATGATGGCTCTGAATTCAAATACACCGCCAAAAGTCCGTCCATAATAATGGCCGACATCGGTCCAGAGTGTGTTCGGCCAATGAGATCGCGCCACACAGCCAATGAGATCGAGACACATCATGGCCATCTTTAGACAAAACTCAAGAAAGCCATGACAGAGGCTTCTCCCTTTTTTAACATAGGGAAGATACAATACTTCCACTCCTTCTATGACAGCCCCCTGACTGAAGGAGTAGTTGCTTCTCTTGATAGGGCCATGATACACGAGGCGGCATTGACGTGGCCGCATTTCTTTGGTGACCAATCACAGATCACCAAAATCGAGCGTCTGTGTATAGTGTATAACTATACCGAGCGTATTTTTACCAAATGCGCTGTTTGGTATAACAACATCTTGGTTTGCAACATGTTAGTTATAGCAGGATTCTTTTAAGTTGTCATAAAACAGCTGATTGATGTACGCTCGTTTACTAACGTTAAATCAGCTGTTTTCTGACAAGTTCAAAGAATCCTGCTATATAATTATATTCACCGGTTGATTTCAACGTTATTGCCGCCTCGTCAATGTAGACTCGTATGAATAATAGTCATACTGTCATACAAATATATCTTGGCTCTCATCAGGAGATTGATTTAGTTGCCACAAATTCAATTTGGCTTAAGAAGACCTAAGATTGCATGAATTTTTCATCTCAATCGGTAGATTATTGTGAAATTTAGGACCAAAATTGTTTTGAAAAGGCTATAATGCGACCTTGGCATAATTAACAATCCTCTACTATAGTGCGATTCACGTCAAGAAGTCAGCATTGCTTAGGTAAGAGTTTTGCTATCCTTGTTCAGCACAAGGCAGTTGCTGATGTCTCTACCCTATTCGCACTGTGCATAGTTACCGCACTGTGCATTGTTGTCGCACACAGTCCCAACAAACACGTTTGATGCAGTTTTCTCTTTCTCTCTCAATGAAACTTGGCATCAATGCTCCTCGTATAAGCAATGCTGACTTCTTGACGTGAATCGAACTCTAGTTATTAATTTTATAGTGCAATTTATTTATTTTACTCTTATTCAGTAAGTTAACTCGACCAATAAACTGTTTACCGGACTGTTTGTCCACTTTTTATTCTTAATTAAATTTTTAATTTGTTTTGAAATCTTGCATTGCTTCTCATGTCCTAAACTGCACAGATATAGAAGTTTCGAACCATGACGTTCATTCTATGTTGGTCTTTTACTCTTTCAATGATTTATTCAACATCTTTGAAAATAAATCAATGTTTATTGTGAAATGAATAATAATCTTATGTTAATATGAATGAAATAATGTGTAATTTGTTGTTGCAGTTCTATGTGCGGGTGCCCAGCTATGCAACGAAATCAACAGTGGCTTCTACTCGGCCGATCGACCAATCACATTGCCCGCCGACATCACCTGCCAGCTCTGCACTCCGGAACAGGCCAATTGGTCAGTTGTGTTTATTATTTCACAGGACACATAAATCACAAATAGGTTAATGATTCAATCAGAATACGTCTGAAAATTGATATTGAAGTGTGTTCTGCGATGCAATCACCAGCACTTGTTGCTTGAGAATTCTATTGAAAAAAGTTTCATCATCCAGATAAGCATTAGAGTATACGAATCATAATATTTTTCACTATTCGATCTTAATAGTATCGGCCAGAATCCAATTGAATTCAACCGCCTTAAAATGACGTAATCTAATACAAGGAAGTCCCTATTCAGTTCCGTAAAATGACTTTGATTTCATGCTACTGGCACAAAATGATATCATATTTTCTTAAATTGCTGTAACTTTATTGATATATTAAAGTTGGTTGCTACTTGTTTAGTTGAGGTTTTATGATCAATATTCGAATGAATTCCACGATTTGAAAAACCGGTAGAAAACACAAAATATAGCAGGATTCTTCTAACTTGTCACAAAACAGCTGATTTAACGCTAGTAAACGAGCGTACATTAATCAGCTGTTTTTTGACCATTTAAAAGAATCCTGCTATAGTCAGCAACATCTTCTTGAATGTTTCTGATCAATAAATTTGTACCAAACATAATATTGAATAGTTGGATGGTTTAAAATATTATCGAATTTCGCGTGTAAGCTTGAAGAGTATTTTGATATTCGATTTGCAGGTGGAATGCAGTGCACAAAATCTATTCAAAACAGATGACATCGCGGACAATAGTGGATGCGAAATGGGATCTGCTGCGTGGCGTTGAGGTGATTCGAGCTATTGGCAATCACGGCCTTGATCCTATACTATTGGCTGCGCTGGCTCAAACATTCACCGAACGGGTAAATTACTCTTATTTGCATTGTTTTGTCAGTTTTTTGTCAAATATTCTGTTATTTATTAGAAGTGGCTTTTATTATTTCAAAGTGTTCTTATTATGTTATGTTGTTACTTTATAAGCATATTTATAGGGTCTTTTAAATGAAGGCAATCAAAAATGTTTTAATGTTACATAAAATTAATGTTACTATATAAGCATTTTAAGGCTGTGCATCAGCTTATTTGGAACTTTTTTCTGGTGACATTTTTCGAAGTTTTACGATTTGGATACTATTAAGCTATCAAAATGAAATAAATTTTACTCGAAGAATTTTCTTTTTTGTTCACTAGTTTGTGAGATATGGGCACCTAAAGTTACAATTTTTGGGGTAATTGATCTCAAAATTGGTTGCAAATAGAATCATGGAATTTCGAGCATACATGTTTGAAGGTATTGTTCATGATTTGAAATACTAAATTTCTCAAAATATCTAATTTTGAAAAGTTGATTTTTAAAATAATTTTTTATGGAATAACTATTTAGTATATTAAAATGAAAATATCTCAATTCAATGTGTTATGTCTCATCTTGTTATTGAGAAAGCATAGAAGCTTCAAATCATTTCACTTAAGAGATCAATTACCCTGAAATTATCATGGACTCAATATAGATTTGCTGAGTCTGGGTGAGATGCTACTAACACACACACACACAACCGTTCACACACGAGCTCTCATACGCAATTCGACGTACACTCAAGCAGTGTTGTCTGATTGACTCTATGAGTGGAAACAATGACAAGGTCATCGTATGTTCTCTTTCTCTCAGCCGGCTACTACATACACCTTCTCATTATAGACTTGGCTCTGTTGAATGACAACAGAATAGAACAAAAGTAAAGCAAAAACAATTTCCGCTCAGCTCTTACTCATTATACTATCTCTCTCTCTCTCACTATACCATCAGCATCTTCATACTATCTTTCATCCTCTCACCTTTCCTCTCCTTCTGATGGAAAGGTAATATTCAAACCATAAAGTTTTATTCATGAATGGGAACACAGATTACTCAGTACAGCTTTTTCGTTATACTTTGCTGTGTTTTGAATTCACGAACATGGAATGAAGCAAAGATTATAGTAAATTAGTAGTCTTGTGAGACAGGTTACTCACTACTTTCGGAAGAGAAAATAGATTATACTCAAATCTCAAATTAACACAAAATAGGGCAAATAAAAGGAAATCCAGTTTTATTAAGTCATTTATTTTTATTTATAAATGAAATAACTTTATCAATTTCACTTCCCCAATGCAAGTATTCTCGTGCGCCCCTATTCGTAGACTCATTACCCCCTTCCCCCACAAACACCAACGACACTAATGACAATGACATTTCTCCGTACTTCCACACTTCAGGATACTATTTCACTACTATGTAGTGTCATTGTGCAAGCTATATTTAATTAGAGAAAGATTATTCAAAGAAATATAATTTATTATGTACATTAATTTTAAAGTTAATTTATTTAAAAAATTATTATTCAAAAATTAATTGAAAGTAAAAATTAAGTTACTAAACTTTTCCAAACATCATGAACATAACTGGAAGTAAGGACCACATTACATACTTACAATCATTAATTAATGTTGTACTTTTAGTATGATAAAAATAGACTACTTCTTACTTTACTCAATATTTCATATTTATTCAGTATAGGGCACTGAATAAATAAATAAATAAATAAATAAATAAATATATATATATATATATAATATATTATATATTAAATATATATATATATATATATATATATATATTATAATATATATATATATATATATATATATATATATATATATATATATATATATATATATATATATATATATATATATATATATATATATATATATATAAATGAGGGTGTTAGGTGTGTTTTGTGTTTGTTATGTTGAATGAGCTTTGTGTATGAAATAACAGTAACCACACGTGACAAATCGCTGTGACCTTGTATCATTTCTGCAGAGGGTGAGAATGAAACTGAAGCCAACATGCCTGGTGCCGTGGTGAGTGTGCAAGGAGTTCAATATAGATAATAGAACGGTGTCAAGATAAAGAATAAAATTGCATAATTATCAATGGGTAAGCGGGGTGAGAGAGATTGATCATTTATTCTTCTTTATCAAAGAAACCTATGGCAAGTAACTAAGCATCTACTACATCTACATGAATATTTGAGAGAAGAATAAAATGCAGTAGTATTTTTAAAAATATTTAAATATAGTGTAGAGAGAGAAAGAGAGAGAGAGAGAGGTGAGAAAGAGAGAGAAAGATTAGATCACCTTAGATTATATGTAGAATACAAAAATGTCTGCTTGGATTCTAGTCGACGAAAGGTATAAGTAGTAATATTATTTTATAAATTTCAAAATTTATTAGTAATAATATTTTATCAATATGAGTATTAGAAGCATAATAATTGTGATTATAATTGTGATTATGTACATGAAACGGCGAAGTATAAACATATACCTGAATGTCCATTCTTGGAAAAGTACATCCTTCCCATAAACAATTAGCCGTCAAAGAGAGAGAGAGAGAGAAAGAGAGAGAATGTGTGAAGAGGAGAGGAAGAGCGAGATTATCAAATTAAATAGTAATACAGTAATAGAAAAATTAATTTTCAATAATACATCATGAAACAAATAATGATTATATATATAATTATATTCAAATCGAATCAAATTTATTCTCAATCCATTACAATTACAAAGAAAAATAAATAAACATACAGTATTAATTAATCTAACAAACGTAAGCTTGATACTACTACTGTAAGGACATAACACAAATTCAATGGAAAGAGACAATATAATTGATAAGTTTCAATTCAATAATATAATTTGTATTTATGTATCCAAGTTTTTCCTTATTACTCTGGACTATATTCAAGTTCATTGAGGCGTCAACATTCTATGAGAAAATAATTCATTGCAAACTTATTTTGCCGCTATCTAAGAATACAGTATTAGATAGAGTTGAGGCAGACCTTTCTTCATTCATATAGGAGAACGAACTAGTCCGAACTACAAACAATTCATGTGCGTCATCTCACCAGAACGCATAGTAATAATGAGAGAGGAGAGAGAGGATTGGCAACGTTGGAACGCTGCTGATTCCAGAAGTCTGTCGCCAGAGAGCCACAATGTACGGGCACTCAAACTCGACTCGAATCACACATTCACCGTTCCAGTCTTGACTCCCGCCAATACTCGAGTCTTTTGGCATGACGGACAGCCTTTTGATTGCATTCATTTTTGATGAATGCAATCAAAAATGTTGTTCAGGATTAGTAAACCTATATTCAAAGGCTTGGAGTACAAGACGTATTTGAACGGAGTATCGTATAAACTGTAGTACAGTATAGCAGTATCCATTTAACTTGTCAGAGAACAGCTGATTTAACGTAAGTAAACGAGCGTACATCAATCAGCTGTTTTCTGACAAGTTAAATGGATCCTGCTATAGACAGTAGGAAGATTGGCGAAATTGGTCTTGACCTTTGTGAATCGTTAAATGAAAACGTTTATGTAGATGATAAAATTCTTCATATAATAATATAAAAGCTAATAGCTACAAATCCTTGAAGCACACATAACTACTTTCTTTGTAACGTTATTAATTAGGTGTCATTTTCTATCCTAAGAAAAGCTCAGATGTTTGTGAATAAATATATAAAAATAGATGAATAAATCGAGAGGTAAGGAGTTTGGTTCACCATCCAGCCAAAACATTCTTATACGGTGACATTCATAGAATCTGATTTAATTCCTATTACTTCCGTTGTAAATTTTTGCTGTTGCAGAGGTCTTCAGAACTCTATAATATGTCTTTTGGATTTTCGTATCATTAATTATTAAGAGTAGGCTAACTTTTAATTGTTTTAACAATTTGTGTTGTTTGGTTAGGCGATGAGCTTCTACACAACATCATTCGGTGGCAGTGACTACAGCCTCATTCCGAAGTTGGATCCTCGTTGTCAGAATGCCGAGATGACGGCGCTGGAGTCGCGAGCCAACCTCTACTGGAAGGCAGCGCTGCCTCTGCTGGAGCGCATGCGCGCCGGAAAGGCAATTAGCCACCCCACTTCCAGGCTGTTCGACTTTCACAGGTATAAACAATCATCCTGTTCTATTATAGATAGATAGATGACTTTATTTTTCACAATACAACATTGTGAAAAATACACAATCACCGCAGCAAAAAAAAAAGTTTTAGGGCCGGTTCATGAGCTCGGGATTTAGCTAAGTCGTAGTCTAAAACGGGTGGCCACCGTAGCATCGACAAACGTTAGCCTCGACACTATGTACTAAGGGCTCTCTATGCTTCTAACCCACTAACCAGTCGAGACAAACGTTTGTCGATGCTACGTGTTTTAGTCTAGGACTTGGCTAAATCCCGAGCTCATTAACCGGCCCTTATTGATAGTTACAGAACACTGGGTAGGCACAAGTCGTTTTCAATTGAAATTTAATGAACTTGATACATGATTTGAGTAAGAGTTGCTAAAATAATCAAAACTTCAATACAAAATAATTATAAAACATTGGTCTCTTTCCCCAAAGTCCGTTTGGCTTTTCTGCTGATTTTTAAAATCCAGGGGTCTGTTTCATTAAGTAAAATAATTCAGGAAAATTAACTTTATAAATTTACTCCTTTAATACAAGTTTTACATGCTTCGTATTTTGTTTAGAAATAGCTGTGAACTCAAGCTGGAGAAGAAATGAGATTGGGTCATTAATAAATTACGTTAATCCAGAAGAAATAAATTATTTTATTTCAAATGAATAGTGTTTTATCATTATTTTCCGTTACTTCAACTTGAAAAAATGTAGGTTATAAAGCTCTCGAAATATTTACTCGTTGTGAATGTAATCAGTAATGATCACTAATTATTGTTATTACTTTCAATATGGACGTTGCACTCCTCAAATTTCATTTACGTGTAAGGTTTATGAAAAAGAAATTCCTGTATTAGACGAGATTCTCCTGTAAGGCTAGGCGTACACCGGTTAGTCAAGACAAGACAAGACGAGATTAGTCACGTTTAGTCACAGTAATCCACATAGTTGCTTATGAAGCAGCACACACCGATGCAATGACTAATCGGCGTGTGTTGCTTCATAATCAACTATGTGAAGTACTGTGACTAAACGTGACTAATCTCGTCTTGTCTTGTCTTGACTAACCGGTGACGCCTAGCCTAACACGTTAGGTATAAGTTTTATGGAACAGGCAGGCCCAGGTTTTGAATTGAAGCTATTCTCATGTTGATTGGACTTGTGGCATTCTCTACATTGTCGATTATTGCAGGGATGAGGTGGATGCGGCCACACTGGCAACGCTAATCGAAGAAGGCAATCTGTTTGTGGCTCGCCAGCTGATGGCTAACGAGGAGTACGAGCAAGCAGTCGAGGCTTTCAAGACGCTGCGCAGTCCCTATGCTTCCTATCACACTGCCGAAGTGAGCTATTTCAATTCTATTATTCTCACTATTAGATAATGTTGTTCATAGTCGGTTCACGGAAACGAGTCAGTGCGAACGTGTATCGGAAAACAGCTGGACGACCGAGTCAAAGGCATGTTATAACTAAATTTCTCGCACTCTCAATCCGTATCAGCTGATTACGCGATTAGTTGCATACGCTGAATTGTGAACATGCCGTCATGCAATACACTCACAAAAGACACACACACACACAAGCTCATTCAGCTGTTCCGTTTACTGACTGGTTTCGGTGAACAGATTATAAATGAGACAGTCATGCACCACCTGAAAGACAAGACAAGATTAGTCACGTTTAGTCACAGTAATTCACATAGCTGCTTATGAAGCAGCACACACTGATGCAATGACTAATCGGTGTGTGTTGCTTCATGAGCAGCTATCTAAATTACTGTGACTAAACTTGACTAATCTCGTCTTGTCTTGTCTTGACTAACCGGTGTACGCCTAGCTTCAGGAGGCCTGACTTATTCCGTGTGTAAACGTTATTGCGAACAATTCCAAACCCTTACCTTATTTCAACCATAAAGGCGCGACCACACAATGACAATCGACTGGCACCAGTCAACTTGTTTTGTTTTTTTGGCTCATGTTTTTTTTTCAGCTATAACTTAATTGATGGGTGTTTTTTCTCTTAATTTGAGTGTTAAGTTTTAATTAGAATAACAGATAACTTCGTGCTATACAGTACTTACACTATTTTGAGTCAGTTTCTGCTTATCACCCCCAAAAGCAGAAAATTAAATACACTAGAACAATTTGAAATATAAAAACATTCCATCAATCATCCTCATCTCATACTCAATGATCAACTCAATTTCAAATCACACACCCTATTCAACATCATCACCGATATTCCTGTAAACACCTCCCCCACCTAAACTTCTCCTTCTTCACCCCCACTCCCACCACATCCCAATACCTTCCATAGCCTTACAATGTTTTTAAAGTAGTCAGTCGTAGCCCAAAGCGCCGAGGATGAACACCATTGTTCGAAACGCGTCCGCGACTCAAAATGGTGTAAGTACTGTATAGCACGAAGTTATCTGTTATTCTAATTATCTCTGCAGTACACGAAGTATGGATATACACAACAACCATGTTAAGTTTTGTTTCTTGGTCTATTAGAAGCTAACAGCCGATTGATTATTCTTTCATTCTACCGTATATCATGTTGATTTCTCTGCTATAATTCAATTGCTTGATGTTTTTCTATATTTGAGTGCTGAGTAGAGACTCTCGGTATATCTGAGTCTTGCCGCCAATTGATTATTTTCTCATTGTAGCATGCTATGTTTTCGACAATAATTCACTTGATTGATTTTCAATCTAATTTCATTGCTACGTTTTTGCCAGGGACCTGACATCTAGGGGACTGGAAGTAAGAGAAATAAGGGGAGTAGGATGTCGGCCATTTTGTGGACGTACTTTTAGCGGTGTATTTGAAAACATCGTAAATTGATAATAATTACAGCTAATTCTGATTGAATAGCGGATGGTTCAAAAGCTTGATACACGCATAACGATATTAGATCAATGATATTGAAGAATAATCCAAAAGTTTGATGCACGCGTAACGATATTAGAAGTTAACCATTATTAGTGAATTAGTGAATAATCATTCTAACCTGTAGTAGAGAATCACACCTACTTCTACTCAAACCAACCTAAAAAACAAAGAATCTAACAAAAATGTTATATTTTTCCGTAAATATTAACCATATTCTCTCAACAGTTTTGATTTATACCGCAAAAGATAAATCACAGTTTTTATTTTATTTTTAGGAGTGAAATTTTATATTGAATTGTGAATGTGAACATAACAATCTTTTGAAATTTTATCAAAATCAGGAAGAGAAGACGTTTTGGACTCTGTCTGTGTTTTCATCCTATAAGTTATATTTTGTACTCGATCAATAAATAAATAAATAAATAAAAAGATACCATAAACCTTTAACAGTCTTTACGAAAATTATGAATTATGAAATATTATGAATAATAATAAAAAAAAAAAAAAATCAAAACTTTTATTCAGATTTTCACATAATAATCGCAAAACAAATGTTCAAAAATATTACAAATCTATTTACCTGCAAGGAAAATTATAGATAAGAGTTGCTAATGTAATAGACAATAAAATCTTAATGAACTGTCAAGAAAAAGTAATAAAGAGAATATAAAAGTACCAGGAAGAAATAGAGTGGTATGATTGAGTATGATATTAGATGATAAAGAGAGAGAGAGAGAGAGAGAGAAGACGAAAGAGAAGAGAAGAGATGGCAAACATACTATTGAAATAGGACATGAATCATTCAAAAAGTTTTTCCACAAAATGAAACTTAACCCAAAGGCTCTGAATTCAAATACAGCGCCGCCAAAACTCCGTCCGGAAACTAGCGTGATCGAGACTCAGCCTACACCCCTTTTTAACATAGGGAAGATACGATACTTCTAATGACAGCCCCCTGGTTTTTGCAGGTGTATCTGAAACTGGCAGCCGATAGCAGCAACCTGGGTGCTGACAGTGTGATGAGACTGCAGCCGGGCGGCAGCAGTGAGCAGCAGCTGAAAGAGACCCGCAGCAAGCAGACGGCGCTGCTGGAGAAGGCTCGCGATGCGCTGTACGTGACGCGAGACAGGCTGCACTCGGATCCACAGCATCCGTTGCATCGGGTCCTGAGCGAGCGCATCAACGCCATTGACGCCAAGCTGGATGACAGCACTGGTATGTACACTTTGTGTATAGCAGGATTATTTTAAATTGTCAGAAAACAGCTGATTGATGTACGCTCGTTTACTCAGCTGTTAAATCGGCTGTTTTCTGACAAGTTAAAATAATCCTGTATAGCAGGATTATTTTAAATTGTTAGAAAACAGCTGATTGATGTACGCGCTCGATTACTGACGTTAAATCGGCTGTTTTCTGACAAGTTAAAATATAATAAATTGTTTAATGCAATCAGTGTAGGTGGGCCTCAAGGCTCAGCCACACGATGACAAGTATAATCCATTTGTTTTTTTTTCAAAAATAATCATTTTAAATGATAATAATTAATTGAACGAAATTCCTAATTGATGCCATATAATATTATATGGCATCAATTAGGAATTTCGTTCAATTAATTATTATGATTTAACAGCAACTGTATGGTTGCAATGTCTCATTACCTTCATTTTAAATGGTAGATTTTTGGTAAAAAGGTGAAAAAGTTTCCTGTGGCACTATCTGTTGGCATAAAATGTACTAAGTTAGCTAGGTTAGTGTAACAAGTAATTACTGTACAAAGTAGGATTTCATTGGTACGGCTGAGCTGCTGATAGTCAAAATAGCAACTGCTGTATAATCAGATTCATTTCATTTGACGCTTGGCATTAGATAGATAGATAGATAGATATGATTTCTTGACGTTGCTGATGACCGTAGAGTACGATGGCAAAGAAACAATATCTCTCTATCTATCTGATACCAAGCGTCAAATGAAATGAATATGATTACAGGCATTTATTGAAACTATTCAGCGTGTGGACCGAAATTTCTCATTTTATTTAATGACCAGTCGACTTGTCATAGTGTGGACCGACTTTTTAACATTGAATTAAATGATAAATTTCGGTCCACACGCTCAACAGTATCAATGCCCATCATCTAATTTTTCCTTATTAAGTTTCTGTTTTATTGCAGAGGAGTTTTTGTCCTGGTGAGTTCACTTCCAAATTTTTGTTTTCGTGTTATTTCTCCCCCAATATATTTTCTTTTTTTGTTGGTTTTCAGATGAGTTTTTTTACTGCTTATCAAACAGAAATACACTCTGTTTGAAATTTACTTTACTGTTTACCTACACCTGGTTGCTCAGTCGCCATCGAATTTGAGGAAAATCAATTTAATCCCCCCGACAGGTTGTGAGTTTGATAACTTCATATGAATTCGATAAGTATTATGAATTTTAAATTCATGGGTTCAATATTATATTGTAATATGTAATACATTAAGGGCCTGTTCATGAGCTCGGGATTTAGACTAAAACGGGTGGCTACGTAGCATCGACAAACGTTTGTCTCGACAGGTTAGTGGGTTAGCAGCATAGAGAGCCCTTAGTACATTGTGTCGTAGCTAACGTTTGTCGATGCTACGGTGGCCACCCGTTTTAGTCTAGGACTTGGCTTAATCCCGAGCTCATGAACCGGCCCTTACACTATAAAATATATAAATAATGTATAATATATTCCTTTTAAAAATACGAATTTCAGCCTCACATCCCAATGCTTCGATGACGCAGTTGGTCTTTACCAACCTAGCCTTTGCTACGTCTCGTCTTTGAAGCCAGATTCAATTCCGAGATGCTGGTTCGAGTCCCATCCGGGGCAGTATTTTTTGCTAACAAATTTCAAGTTTTAATCAATTTATCCATACATTTTTTATTGTAATAAATTCATTATTGATGATTTGAAATTATTCATTATGTTTATTATTTATTACAATATAGCCTATTCTAATTTTATGGAAGTAATCCAAATGTTGAAACGTTTCTCTCAATTGCAGAAAATAGCTACTATGTTTACTACTTGGGCAATTCTTGAAAGTACTGTCCTGTTTTTTCTATTAATCTGTACACTAGAATATCGGGTCCTTGGATACTCCGTTTGATTTGAAATGATTCATTATGTTTATTATTTATTACAATAGCCTATTCTAATTTTATGAAAGTAATCCAAATGTTGAAACGTTTCTCTCAATTGCAGAAAATAGCTACTATGTTTACTTCTTGAGCAATTATACTGTCCTGTTATTTCTGTTGATCTGTACATTACAATATCGGGTCCTTGGATACTCCGTTGTATCGGTTTATTATGCAAAAATTGATAGCGACTGAGCAACCAGGCGAAAGGAACGTATGGTCTTCATAATACCGGTTCTGATGAAATAGAAAAGAACACAGTATTTTTGAAAATGGTTGATTTTACGGTTTTTTTTTCATTTGTAGGCAACAGTGGGATCAGCAACAGCCGGTGTGGGTGCAGACATGGTTGCACTGCTGCAGGCATCGGAGACTCGACTGCAGGACGCGTTCAAGTTGGCCAACACGGTGATGGCTGAACGACTCGAGTCCATAGTCGACACCATCATGGCCAAACTCACTCGGCTCGAGGTACATATAACTGCTACTATGTCTCTCATTGCTCTGCCTGGTTGTTCGTACGTCTATTAAATTTAACCGGGCGTTAAATCGGGGACGCAACATAATGAGATCGACGACAAACTGAACTAACTTGAAATGAAGAATTGAGACAAAATAGTGTTGGAAAGCCTTGAATTGCATTGATTTTATTTGCAAAACTACATTTCTCATAATTTTTATCAGATATTATTACAAAATAATATTCTGTAGACAAAATTTATGAATTGCACTCCGAGTTTTTATCAATGAGGCAGAGGGTATCTGGTAGTGAGAAATACTAATGGCATAATTTTTCAAATATCAGCTGGTTGTGCACACATTTCAAATTGTTGAAACATTTCTACTCCGTTAAAAACAGGGTTAAATTAATCGGTGCTGATTGAGGGATTAAATTTTTTCGGCGGTTAATTTTTTTTACATAGACATCAGATAAATATTTTAACATGTTAAAATTTTATCAGATGGGAAAGTACAAGTTTCAGTTTTACCAACCAAAAGTCTGTAATATAGTGGCTTAATGTTATTTTCGGAACTAGTTAGTTTCGAATTGACATGATATTTATTAGGGAATATTAATGCAGTTGTTTTTACTAGTTATTTAGCTGAAATTTATTGTTCTGGTAACACTATTTCACTTAAATTTTTAATTTGAAATGAGTTCAGTTTGTCGTCGATCCCACTATGTTGCTGTCCTCGATTTATCGCCCGGTTAAATTTAATAGACGTACGAACAACTAGGCATCATTGCTCTAACTGTCAATTGCACAATCGCATTTAACCACCGTGAATTACGTCATAGCTTTGTTTATTGTTTCAATTGGGTGACATAATTTAAGGCGGTTAAATTTTATTGGTGCCCGTTGGTGTTCTTACAACTGACCGTTTCTGTTCTTATTAATAGTATTATGGTCATCTACAACAATATTACCTTCAGCTAGGAATTAATTTTTGAATTTATTATTTTTAATTTTCAGCTTGGTATTTTTTTCATATTCTCTTTATTACTTTTTCTTGACAGTTCATTAAGATTTTATTTATCTATATTAATAAAAGAGAGTTGGTGTCTGTACGCTCGCTTATAACTCGAGAACGGCTGAACCGATTTAGATGATTTTGGATTCGTTTGAATTTTTAAAGCACTGGTTAACATAATATGTATTAAAATATAAGAAAATCTCTTTATAATTAATAAATAATTAGTAAATTAATGACCTAACCTATCAAACATGACATCCATTTTGATCCAGTCCAAACAATAATGCTCCTATGAAATCGATGTGTAGTTGAAGATGCTACAATATAGGTCTCCCCAGAGACGAGCTCCGTGGTCTATTGGTTAGCGACTCTGCCTTCCACGCAGAATTCTCGGGTTCGATTCCGAGACAGGTGATATTTTTTTGACAACTTTCAGCATTGATTAATATTTATCCACTCGCTTTAAAAATTAGTATATTGCATATTTCTTTTAATTTCCAATAAAGAGAGGGGATATAGATATTTTACTTCGTGACATTTTTTCGTGGTGGGGGGTGATATGATGGGGTCATTTGGGGAGAGAAGAGGTGACATGAAGGGGTATTTGTGGGGGAAGGAAGATTTGGGGATGACATTTTAGGGGTGGCATGAAGGGGGGGACATTTGTGGGGAGAAAAGGGGACATTTGGGAGGCCGATACGAAGTTCGCCGGGACAGCTTGTCTATTATATTAGCAGCTCTTACCCGCGCACAGGATTTTTCCTTGCAGGTAAATAGATTTGTAATATTTTGAACATTTGTTTTGCGATTATTATGTGAAAATCTGAATAAAAGTTATTTGATCTTGATATTTATTAACAGGAATGTTTTGACGTGAGGGCTACAGAATTCTTTATTGATGTAAAAAGTGTTGTTTTAGTAGTTGATGCAATGGTTGTATTATGAGAGCCTTTAAACTACGAGTGAGAGATACCAAAGTTAAAATACGAGCGGCAATGCTGCGAGTTATTTTAAGGTATCTCTAGAGTCGTTCAAAGGCTAAAATACAACCATTACATACATTATTTTATCTACGACCAACAAAATCAATAATATCTACATTATCAATCTAAACTAACCTTGATTCAAACGAACATGTTCTATTTCAATGTTGCAGTATAGGTTGGGAACTGTTCCATTCCAATGTTTTAAAAGTGGATCACATCGCACAAGGAACGTTTCATAATATACAATCTGAATCATAATGACCTTATTACAGTACAAGTTTCAAATTCCATTTCGAAAAAGCTACTGTTTCGATTTCAATTATTAAACTAATGATTGCGATATAACACGTTCGTAGATAAAGTGAATTTAACACTGCTAGTATTAGGCTAAATGTATTAAACATTTTTGTATTAAACATTACAAAATAGAAGAAGAGGAAGAAGAAGAATAAGAAGTAGAAGTCTATATTTTAGTCTAGACCCCTACCAAATCTCTTGGGACTCCAATCAAATCAAAAACTTCATGACCCTGATCTAGGCTAATCTGGTTCATCATATAGGTTAGTAGTTTGTGGCCAGCTAACACAAATATTGTTAGGTGCGCCAATGTTTTAGATTTAATATTCAACGGAACTATAACATTGTACATATTAGATGGGAAAATCCAGGGGGCTGTCATTAGAAGGAGTAGAAGTATCGTATCTTCACTATGTTAAAAAGGGGTGTAGGCTGAGTCTCGATCACGCTAGTTTCCGGACGGAGTTTTGGCGCTGTATTTGAATTCAGAGCCTCTATGTTAAGTTTCATTTTCATAAAGACTTTCAAAAGTTTATGGTATCTTTTGCGGTATGAATCAAAACTGTTGAGAGAATATGGTTGATATTTACGGCAAAATATAACATTTTTGTTAGATTCTTTGTTTTTAGGTTGGTTTGAGTAGAAGTAGGTGTGATTCTCTACTACATACAGGTTAGAATGGTTATTCACTAATTCACTAATAATGGTTAACTTCTAATATCGTTACGCGTGTATCAAACTTTTGGATTATTCTTCAATATCATTGATCTAATATCGTTATGCGTGTATCAAGCTGTTGAACCATCCGCTATTCAATCAGAATCAGCTGTAATTATTATCAATTTACGATGTTTTTAAATACACCGCTAAAAGTCCGTCCACAAAATGGCCGACATCCTACTCCCCTTATTTCTCTTACTTCCAGTCCCTAAGATGACAGGTCCCTGGGAAAATCTATCGCATCTTATACTTTTGCAGGTACTGTATTATTATATAAATATTTGTTAGGTGGCAAGTCTGTTGTATTGTGCAGGTGTCAGTAGACGAGATCCGTCGCGACGTGTGCAAACTGCAGCACGCAGATGACCTGTACATGCTGGGCGACGACGAAGACTATTCGGATGACGTGCTATCATTTCCCGCCAGTTACGTCACGCCTCCAACAACAGCTGCCAACGCCTCCTCCACCTTCTACGCGACACCGACGGCGACCGCTGCTGCGGCTGCGACAAATCCTGCCGCTTTTTACGGAGGAGCGACAAACTCTGCCTCTTCTGCGACAAATGCTGCCGTTTTTTACGGAGGAGCGACAAACTCTGCTGTTGCGGCGGCGGCGACAAATCCTGCCGCTGCTTTTTACGGAGGAGCGACAAACTCTGCCGCGGCGGCGACAAATCCTGCCGCTGCTTTTTACGGAGGAGCGACAAACTCTGCTGCTGCGACAAATGCTGCTGCTGCTTATTACGGAGGAGCACCTGCGGTGGCGGCGACAAATTCTGTGGCGGCTGCTGCGGCGACAAATGCCACTTATTATGTGGCACCGGTGCCGCAACCGCCGCGCGGCGTTCAGGGCACGGCGACAGTGACTTACGGTGCTCCCCCCCCGCCGCAGCAGCCGCAATACTTTACGCCGCCCCAGTATCAGTCGCCCGCAGCACATGCTCAGCAAGCCGCTGCTGCTGCTTCTATTGGGTCAGTGTAAAACAAAATCTAATTTATTTTTTCAAGTTTTTATTGCATGTGTTTTTTTCTAGTGCGGTTTACGTTCTACTGGAGTACTATTGATAGTGATCCATTGGAAAGAGAGGTAGGCCGATTATAGCAGGATTCTTTTAACTTGTCAGAAAACAGCTGACTTAACGTTAGTAAACGAGCGTACATCAATCAGGTGTTTTCTGACAATTTAAAAGGATCCTGCTATATGTAGTTTTTCGACCTGCCTTGAGTAATTGTGTGCTTATATGCTTCAAATTGGTAGCATGCTGTGCAGCACACGTAGGAAATATGTCAAGTAATGACTACAGTGACTCTATAAAGACAGTGTGGTCATCTAAATGACGGATGCGTCACCTGATGAACTGATCAAGTATCCAATCAGAATCTGCTTCAGATCAGTTGAATACGGAGTCAGAAGCTATTAATTGGATTAATCGATCACGTGGTACACATCCGCCATTAAGATTCCAAACAGTTTTGGAAGCGAGACCTCACTTGGCCACACTGTCTTAATATAGTCACTGTAGTAATGACCTCACTGTAACGCACTCTGCAGGGCACTATAGAAAATTTATATTGTCATCAACTAATAATTTAGTTGTTACCTAGCTGATTAAAATAACAGAATAATCTAATCTTGTTTGTATTCTTGTAATCAATTTTGTTAGATACCTGAATATTATCCTAATTTAACAGAACAGTTTTTTTTTAAATAATTTCAAGTATGATCAGTTGGATGGAAGGCTATTTTTTCAAATATTATTATCACGTAGCTTTAGTTACATGCCAAAATCTAATTTTCTTCTCATTTGTAGCGCTAGTAGCCTATATAATGTTAGTAAATCAATGTAGGCTATGATTGGGACAAGCCATGAGAAGCCACACCTACCAGCAGTACAAATGATATAATAAATTGTCTCAAACTACAAGGGACCTGCCACTAAATAACTTTTAAAAAGTTATATCTTTTCATCTAAAAAATGATGCATTTTACTCTATCGATGAATATATCATCTTGAAATTTTATCCTCACTTATATTTTTAGTTATTATTTTTGTGTGATTTTAGTATACATGTTTAAATGTGTGGACTATTTGAAAATTTTGTATGAATTGCTCTTGCCTGATGGTTAATAAAATGAATCTTGAATCTTTTCGTTAATAATGGGCTGTCTATAAACTTTTTCCAGTTTCCAGTAAAACAGCTGGAAGTTGATTACTGGCTCTCACTGTCACTGAAATTTATTGTTTGTAAAGTATTGTATTGGACTGTGACTCACCTTAGTAACCACAATACTGTCTGTAAATGATCGATGGTGGATAAAGTGATAGATTTTGTATAATTCCACTTCATGGTCATGGTACCACTATATCAACAGGAATTTTAGAAATGAATTGGTGTTGCAGGTACTACGGGCAAGGCGCACTGCCGTTCAGCGAAGGACAACAGTTGCCCGATTTCCTGCGACCAGCCGTCGTAACAAAATCGCAGTCGCCGATTCCTGTCAATGTGGTGATTACGTCATCGGACACCCTGCCCACGGGCCCCCCGGCGCCCCCAGGACCCCCTCTCAGCGTCACCATCCCCCCCAGGCATCGGCTGGGCGGGCTACCACCCCCCACCAACACCCCCAGTGCGGTTCATGAGTTCCACATAGCGATGCCGGCGTCAGCCAGCCTGCAGCCCAACAAGCCCCTCGTGCTTCAGCAGCAGAAAGACGAAGAGGAACTCGAGTCTCGTACCGCTTCCCCTGAGGTACAAATGCTTTGTGTAGTATTAAAGGAATATTGTGGTAGTTCTCCATAACGAATAAAAAACTGGAAGTTGTCCAGTCCAGTCAAAACCACAATTTTGAAAATGTCATATTTCGGTACTTTCCTGTTATAGGACACGTCTACTCATCTAGAGATTTCGATAGTCGTTATCGATAACCTATAATAACCAATAAGGTTATGTTAACCTATAGGTTATGTTCATAACCTATATTTTTCTCATATCGATAAGTATCGATACTTTTGAAGCTCGATATCGACTATTGATATCTCTAGATGAGTAGACGTGTCCTATAAAGGTCAATTCCCACATTGACGACAACGACACGACGACGACATTCTCATTTCGTTCTGCGCATGCGTCACCAGCCCGCGCTCTGATTGGTCCATCCTTTTGGAACTTCTGACGAGCCGAATTTCTAAAGGACTATAGGAAGTTTGAATGTTCGTTCGGTATCGATTGTCAATTAATAATAATATTAGTACGACAATATTAATATAATAATCAGTAAATGAAATTATAATACGAACCTTTCAAGTCATACCGGTACTGCATTTTGAGAGCTTGATAGCCGATTACAGCTATCATTTGTAAACAAAGATAGACATGGACCAATCAGAGCATGGGCTGGTGACGCATGCGCAGAACGAAATGAGAATGTCGTCGTCGTGTCGTTGTCGTCAATGTGGGAATTGACCTTAACAGGAAAGTACCCATATTTAAATAAATAAATAAATAAATAAATTTCTTACTTACTTGTCTTTACATATACAGGAAATAGCCTACTAAGCGCTTGATTGCTTAGAGAGTATTGTTTCCTAGTTTTGGAAACAAACATAATGGTGGCAATCGTTATTTCAAGTAGTTATACACATAATCAATTGTTTAATAACAATTACAATAACAAGTACCCACGCACAAGCTTAGAGCTTATGTGGGCATCATCCCTAGCAAAAAAAATTTGAGAGCAACTTATTTTGTTAATAATGAATTGAAAGATTAGCTGCTCGAAGAGTGCTTTTACAGTTCGATAGAACTTTTTGATTCGATATGTTTTTAAATTTAATGAATGTTGATGTTTTGTTCCGGTAATGAAAGAGTTTATAATTTGATAATTATGTTGTAATTCGTATATTGTGATTGTTAATTTGAAATTGTATGAGGACTATGAGACATACTTGGTTATGTACATGCAGACAATAAAACCGATTCAATTCAGTTAGGCTTGAATTGGAAGTGTGAAATGTGTTTGAATATGTGTCGTGATAATACTATTTTCTTGCTCTTTCTATTATGAATAGTATATTTAATGATGAACGTCCCTACTTGAATACGTGGAGTACTAATCTTACAGCAAGTAGCTATTATATTCTGATTCAATAAACAATATTATTATATTAAAATACGTATGAACTTGATTTACTGTTTATTCAATTCATTATTTAGTACCTTTTTTCTAGATCTTTGATGAGTGCTGACTGATATAATCTGTAACTATCTTGTTTTGTTGAACATGATAAAACAATTTGAATTTTTTGTAGGTGGAGCATGACCCCTACCCTGACTTTAAGCCAATCATCCCTCTGCCCGACGAAGTGTCACTGACCACAGGCGAAGAAGACGAACACGTCATGTTCGAAAACCGCGCCAAACTATACCGATTCATCGACAAAGAATGGAAGGAACGCGGCATAGGAATGTTGAAACTATTGGAAGACAAATCGAGCAAGAAAGTTCGTCTACTAATGCGTAGAGAACAGGTGCACAAGATCTGCGCCAACCATTATCTGACAAAGGATATGGCCTTGAATGCGATGCCCGGCTCTGATAGGGCGTGGGTTTGGTCTGCCAACGATTTTGCCGAACAAAAGCTGCAGCGAGAAAGTTTCTGTGTGAAGTTCAAGACTGCTGACGAGGCCGCTAACTTCAAGGACGCCTTCGAATCGGCTCAGCTGATGTTGTCGGACTCGGCGAATTGCAGCAAAGACGAGGAAGGACTGATGAAAACGCTGTCTGCTTCTGATGTGGTTGTCACCACAACACCGAAGACAGTCACAGTGACCTCAGCATCGAAAATCACCCTGGGCGGTTTCACGTTTACATCTACGCCCACAATGAAACCAACCGAAGATAAGAGTGGGGTAGCTACTAGCAAGCAGTCGGTACCATCTGCTACTGCTGCTAGTACCAGTACACCGAATCCGTTTACCGCCTTCACGTTTACACCTTCACCGAAAGTGACAACCAGTAGCACGACTACGGGTTTGAATATTTTGAAAACGCCCATTTTCTCAACGCCCACCGGGCCGCAATTGTTTCTGAACAAGTCGACCACTTCAGCTGTTGTAACATCTACACCTAGCAATACTACTGCAACTAAACCCAGCGAAGCAGCAGCTAAGGGAGATATTTTGTTGAAGTCTGCGCTGAAGTCGAGTAGTACTAGTTCGACTTCGGGGGGCAAGACGGTGCAGATTGTGGAGGATGTGAAAGCATCCGATAGCAAATCAGCGACGTCCAAAAGTCAGCTGCGCAGGCCTCACATGTCGATTGAGGAGTTGGTGTCAGGCGGCGATTCGAGTCCTTCGTTCATTGAAAAGTCGAGCGGAGCGGTGGATTTTGCAGCGCTGGCCAAATCGGCGGCGGCTAGTAGTGGCGGAGGTGGGGCCGGTGGAGGGGGCTTCAACAAGTCGGACACTTTCAAAGGATTCGAAGGTAGCTATTGCTGTATACTATCTAAAAGTTGTCTCTTTTATGTGTTATCTTAAGCTGTATTTCTTTGATTATTATCATTACTGAAGCTTAGGATCTTCTAGCTGATTGTTGAAACACGATCATCTTTCCGATGTACGGTACCCGTTCGGCCGGCAAGTTTGAACATAGGTCTGTAAAATGTTTGATAGGTTAGGTCATTAATGTACTAATTATTTATTAATTATAAAGGGATTTACTTATATTTTAATACATATTATGTTAACCAGTGCTGTAACAATTCAAACTAATCCAAAATCATCTAAATCGGTTCAGCCGTTCTCGAGTTATAAGCGAGCGTACAGACACCAACTCTCTTTTATTAATATAGATTCATTTCATGTCATGAATGGCGATAGGCGCCATATCGACAAATGTGATACAGATAAAGATATGAGCAGTGGGTCATATATATAAAAAATACATAGGGTCCATAAATAGTACAGATAAACAAGTTACAGTTGACACAAAGACTATAATAGAGTACCATTCAGAAAAAAGAAACACCTATCCTAACGGTCATATTTTCTTAATTACTTATGTTTCACAGGTTCTTATTTTCACCATATTGTTCAATGTTTCGGGGAGAATAATCATAATGTCACTTGCTGAATCACTTGATTGTAATATCACTATTTAATTGTTACTTTATATTATCCATAATAATCACTGAACTTGGCCAAGTGTTGATGGAAGGCATGTCCTTGGACATCCTTTTCCAAGAATGGACATTTATAAATATTTTCAAACTTCGCCGTTTCATGTAGATATATATCTCAATCAAATTAACATTATCACCTTGCATCTAATAGTTGAATTGCTGAAAGCTCATTATTCATAAAATTAATAGAGTAATACATTACTTATACCTAGAACTTTTGTGATCTAAAATCTAACAGATTTATTTCGTTATCTACATGAATCTTATGGCTGGTTTTCACGATTCTAGTAGACGTTCAGGTTACTGGAGGCAGGTTGGATCATACGATTGTCTACTCTATACAAATAAATAGTCCAATGCACACCTAAAGCAGCTGTTTCAGTGTGCATTGGACTATTTGTTTGTATAGAGTAGACGATCATATTATCCAACCTGTAACATCCAGTAACCTGAACGTCTACTAGAATCGTGAAAACCAGCCTTTTTTATAATATTTTAAGCCCTCATTGGAGCAAATCTAGTCGAAATTGGTGAGATCATTTTCGGAAACGTTTCTTCTGTGCCCAATATGTCTTCATTCTCTCGGATCTCTGAAGTCTCTGCTCATCTGTAATGTTGTAATTTCTCTGTTTTGGAGTTTTGACTTTTAATTGAGTTGTCTCATTTTTAATAATAATTTTTTATTCCCTATTCAAAATCTTATCCTCCGTAAGTTGAAGTTCCTCAAGATCTTCTTCTATCTCTCTCAGTCAGTTATTTTTAATTTTATTTTACTTTATGAAATACTTACTGATTGATAGCGAACAAACGTCGTGATGCTGGCAATGCCAATATTATTCAGTAGAAGCTTTGATAGTTTTCTTTGATAGAAGTCTTTTGTTTGTGTTACTGATTTGGCACTGTTTGGTTGCAGGTGCCGGTAGCCTGGTGTTTGGCGGGGGCAAAGCAACGGAAGGAGGGGATGAAGAGGGGGAGGGGGAGGATTTTGTGCCGACAGCCGAGTTCAAGCCGGTGGTGGCTGTGCTGCCCGAGCTGGTGGCTGTGCGTACGGGCGAGGAGGAGGAGCGCGTGTTGTTTGAGCAGCGCGCCAAGCTGTTGCGCTTCGATCAGAGCGGCCAAGTCAAAGAGTGGAAGGAGCGTGGCATCGGCAAAATGAAGATACTCCACAATCCCGCTAACAACACTGTTCGGTGAGTGCTTTTCATCCTTTGCAATTAAGGTCAATTCCCACATTGACGACAACGACACGACGACGACATTCACATTTCGTTCTGCGCATGCGTCACCAGCCCATGCTCTGATTGGTCCATGTCTATCTTTGTTTACAAATGATAGCTCTCAAGTCTCAAAATTGCAGTACCGGTATGACTTGAAAAGGTTTGTATTATAATTTTATTTACTGATCATTATATTTATATTGTCGTACTAATATTATTAATAATATCGGGGTACCGAGCTCTGCTCGGGGGTAGGCCTACAAAGGCACAGGAATGGAAATTATAAAGGGAAAAATAAATGAAATTAAACAATTTTTCAAAGTTCAGCCATCAGTCTTATGCACTGAATCATCATTGCACTATAAAAGAATTAATCTTCGCTTTCGAAATATTATGAATAATCGAGTTTGAATGCATATCATTTGAAAAATCGCACTTGTGGTAAAATTAATAAAAATAATATAGCAGGATCCAATTAACTTGACAGAAATCAGCTGTTTTGGTAATAATTAAACATTGATTTCGACACAATAACCAAAAGGCTTAAAAGTCTTAAAGACCTTTAAAGTCTTTAAAATACCTTTTTAAAGAAGACCTTTCAAAGAATAACTTTTTAAAAGACCTTTTCAATAATCTGCGAGATTCAGCATTTGTAGGTTAAGTATTGTGATCATATGCTCGTCGATCATATGTTTTCTGACAAGTTAAAAGGGACCTGCTATAATTATTTATGGGTTGATAACTATTTTTAGCTCAGCTGTTTTGATGAACTCTTGACGATTTTTCACAAATAAATAAAAACAGATCACATGGCTAACTTCATGTCTCAAATTTAAAAATAACAATAAAATATGGAATATTTTCAAAATTTTGAATTCCTTTCCTATAGATAAATTAAAATCAGAAATATTATTTGAAAAATCGCCCTTGTGGTAAAATTTTGCTTCATAGAAATAATAATATGGGTTGATAACTTTTAGGTCAGCTGTTTTGCTGAACTCTGCACGATTTTTCACAAAGAAATCACAACAGCTCACATGGCTAACTTCATGCCTCAACTTTAAAAATGACAATACAGTACAATAGGGAAGATGTTCAAATTGTCAAATTCCTTTTAATTTTCTATAGATAAATTAAAATCAGAAAAAAAAGGAATAGGAGCAGCTTATGTGTTTCGATATTTTCTCAATTTGTAATGGAACCGCTTTTATCAACTACATCAAGAAACGACGGAAAATTGTTTCTTCCTGTCAGCTGATTCTCTGTCACTGTCTCTGCAGCTGAAATAATAATCTTGTCTCACTCACACACTCACTCGCTCTCACTCTTTCTCATCATTTACAGCCGATGGAAATTTCTTTCTTCTGTCAGCTGATTCTTAAAGGATCAATTTCTCCTTTTTTAGGTCCTTCAGCGAGTTATCCCAGGGATGAGACCCGGCGCAAACTAATTTTTGTATCACAAACCTCCTACATTCCAAATTTCGTCAAAATCGTTAGAGCCGTTTTCGAGATCCGTTGGACATACAAACATATAAACATATAAACATATAAACATAAATATAAACATATAAACATATAAACATACAGAAATTGCTCGCTTAATATAATAGGATTAATTGACAATTGATTCCGAACAGCGAACATTCAAACTTCCTACCTAGTCACTTAACCTAGAAATTCGGCTGGTCAGAAGTGCTAAAAGGATGGACCAATCAGAGCGCGGGCTGGTGACGCATGCGCAGAACGAAATGTGAATGTCGTCGTCGTGTCGTTGTCGTCAATGTGGGAATTGACCTTTAACCGGTATAATAACATTGTGGACGTCACACTTTTGATTGGTTAGCAAATCCAGCCATACTATTGCCAATTCCTATAAGATTGCATTGAAACTATACGCATATCATTTTAGTTACTTTCGAGTATGGAGTTGGACAAAATCTCAAAATATGTGATATTGATTTTCTATTAGTAGACCCAGTTTTTGAAATGAAATCTAAAAATTGAGTAGAATAATTATTATTCTAGATAAGTGAGCTAAGTAAATGTTTGTTATATTTGCAATTTTGTATACAGTACACTTGCAATGAAAAGAAATTATTTTGAAAAATGTTGGTGAATTGTAAAGCCATTCTTCTGGATTTTTATTTTCTACTTAATGAAGAATTTGAATTAATTGATTTAATCATCCGAATATGATATTCTTTGTAATTCAAATATAATATTATTTGATTGGAATTTAGTCATGCATCATTGGTTGAATTCACTTGTGATTTGCTCTCAGGTCCCAGTTGATGAAAACTGAAATTAATTCATTTGATTAATGAAAATTAAATAAAGTTTTCGTTGTTGAAAAATCCAACTTTTTAATTGATGATAAAAATTTGTATTGGGAATGATTGATAAGATAGAACTTGATAAAACATGAAAACGATTTTCATCGTGAACTGTTCTTCTTCTATTTGTCTAATTAACTGATTGACATGTTTTATCAATGGTAAAATTTAGACCCGTATGCACCTTTGTTTAAACTAATGCCCGGTTTTTCAGTCGCTCAATAGACAGTTTATGGATCCAATAGCACTATTGAATCAATAACCATGTGTTTTGATGCAAATAAAAATGCAAATAAAAGTTATTGATTCAATAAGTTTATTGAACGACTGAAAACCAGGCATAAGTCTAACAAAATTCAGTTCAAGTTTATACCGTGAATTTATAGATAAACCAAGTTGAAACTCCTTTTCTTTGAATTTTGAAATTCTCGTTTTCTTGGAATTAGTTTGCACGAATATGGCGCATACAAGCCTTATTATCTCGATTTAATTATTATGATTATTCTATTAACTTTGCCACTCTATTTTGTTGAAAATCGACTTGTTTGCTTCAGGTTTTTGATGCGTCGCGAGCAAGTGCTGAAAGTGTGCTGCAACCACAGAATAACGGCCGACTTCAAGATGGAGCCGTCTTCGAATTCGGACCGCGCGTGGACCTGGTACGCACAGGACTATTCGGAGGGGGCGCCGACCAACGAACTGTTCGCACTGCGATTCAAAACCAGCGAACAGGCGGCCGACTTCAAAGCAGCTGTCGATGCTGCTCTCAATCTGATCGCAACGTCTGATGCAAGCCTGGGACTGTCCGATGTCTCCTCCGATGCGGCCAATCTGTCCTCGTCTTGTGCTACTGAAGGTATAATATTTTTCGTAATTATCACTCAATTTTTATCAATTACTCACTCATAGCCTTTGTCAAAAGGCTGCTCGTTGCCAGCGCTCAAACTTCGTTTTGCTGGCAACGTCAGCATTAATTATATAGTATATTTCGCACCTAGGGCGGAAAATGGGTGTTTGCCGGCTTGAGATCGCGGTTTTCAAGTTCGAGACGAATGTCGAGAACTTGAAGCGATCGAGAACCGGCAAACACCCATTTTCCGCCCTAGGTGCGAACGCTATTTTTCGCCACAACACAAAAAACAAACCAAACAACAAAAATAATGCAAAACAACCCATGAAAATATCAACTTAGTGACCAACAAAACTTTGAGGTTAGGTTAGGACCTGCAAGAACACATACACTGCTGTTGATCGGATAGAAACAGCTGTCATTCAAGGTCATTTTCTTTTCCGCCCTAGGGCCGTAAACGTTTACAGGCCTCCAGTCTGACCTCGTCGGAAATCGAACATTTTCGGCCTCCAATAGAGGTATGAAAAACAGTTCATTACGTCCTAGTGTGGCGAAAAAAATGTTACTGTTAATGATACTGTATTTAAGGCTGGTTTTCACTAGTTTTTCACTGGTTTTCGTCTAGTAGACGTTCTAGTTACTGGAGGCAGGTAGTATCATACGATCGTCTACTCTATACAAACAACTAGTCCAATGCACACCTAAAGCAGCTGTTTCAGTGTGCATTGGACCATCTGTTTGTATAGAGTAGACGATCATATTATCCAACCTGTAACCTCCAGTAACCTGAACGTCTACTAGAATCGTGGAAACTGAATAGCCATTTCTGTAAAATGAGTGTGTAAGAGGCTGTCCGGAGTTATTAAATGCTGGGTCAGTGTTAATTATTGCATACTATTGACTTTTTCTTTCTCTTATATCTTATGGAATACGCCTATGGGGGATTCTTGCCATGCATAAAGGATATTTATATGGCAAGGAAAGGCTGTTGGACAACTTGAAGAGCAGAGAGTCATGTGAAGAAAGTTTCGAAGACTGAAAATCTCAACTTTTCCTTCACTTTAGCGTGTTGCATGTTAGGCGTGCTGCATGTTGAAAATAATATTGAAGCCTTTCATCTTTGAGAGATAATCATCAGTACTCTATTCGGCATAGAAATAAACTATTAAACTTCCTCAAATAAGCTTGTCAAAGACTGGAGATAGCCATATTGTTCAACACATCAAAACATTCCATCTCGATCAGAGAGCTTTCAATGAAGAAATTTTGAAAAATTGTAAAAAATAAAGGCATTGGCAGAGCCTATTATTCTATCAATGACTACTTTGAATGTTCAATATAAATTGAATTACTGTTGATATAAATGAGTTAACATATTGAATGCTCGGTTTTTCAGTCGTTCAATAAACTTATTGAATCAATAACTTTTTTTGCATTTGAAAACACATGGTTATTGATTCAATAGTGCTATTGGATCCATAAACTGTCTATTGAGCGACTGAAAAACCGGGCAGAAGTGTGATTTTTATTTTGTTGTGACACTGCTATTATGTGTTCTTGTATTGAAGAATCTTGAATCTTTAAAATTCACTATAAATTCATGAAAGTATTTTGTTTTAATGTTTGTAAAGTTATTTGCAAAGTAAGTAAGTAAGTAAAGTTATTTGCAATAAATCTTTGTTTGTTTGCAGGTAGCAGCGATGAAGGTGGATCTTGGCCTGGTCCTGTGAAAATCACCGAAATACATTCAACAACCACTCCAATCAGCACGAAATCGAGCACGAAGCCTTCGTTGAGCGAAATGTTCAAACCGAAAGCCGGGTCGTGGGAGTGCTCTGGTTGCCTGGTGAGGAATAATGCCGACGTGAAAAAGTGTCCGGCCTGTGGAACAATGAAAGAAGGCGAACAAGCGTCTCCGAAAGCGCACAAGTCGTTGAGTGAAATGTTCAAACCCAAGCCCGGCTCGTGGGAGTGTTCTGGATGTTTTGTGAGGAACAATGCCGATGTGAAACAGTGTCCAGCGTGTAGTACATGGAAAGAAGGCGCAGCTCCTGATAACACGGCTGCTGCTTCTTCGTCAACACTCAAATTCGGTGACAATGTGTTTGGTGGCACTAGTACAGGTTTCTCGTTTGGTATACCACCCAGCAGTACAACATCGGAAACGCCCAAGTTCCCAAGCACCACCTCAACAACAACTTTCTCGTTTGGTATGCCGAAATCGACTAGCGAGTCACCTGCTCCGACATTTTCGTTTGGAAATATGTTCGCCTCCAGTACACCCAGTGCACAAAGTGTCGTGTCAAACATGTTCGGTGGGTTGGCACAAAAGAGTGGCGCGGAACAAAGTATAACGCCAGCTAAAACAACAGTGTTTGGCGAAGTATCGTCGAGTAAATCGCCAGAAAGTGCAAGTATTTTCGGGGGTGCAAGTAGTCAGACCCCGAAATCGAATCTGACGTTCTCGTTTGGTGGTGCTGCTGCTACCGGAAGTTCACCTCCAGCGTTTGTGTTCCAAGGACAAGGCGATAAGGCGGCGGCGTTGTTGGATGGTAGTAAGAAGTTTGAGTTCAACTTTTCAGGCGTGCACAGTCCCAAGCAACACAAGTCTGCCGGTGAAGATTCGGATGGCGAAAGTGATGGTGGTGAAGGCCATCACGACGAGTCGAATGACAGCATTGTGTTCCAGCCGGTGATCGCCCTGCCCGACCAGGTGCCAGTGACCACCGGCGAGGAGGACGAGAGCGCTCTCTACACGCACCGCGCCAAACTGTTCAGGTTCATCGACGGCGAATGGAAGGAGCGTGGCATCGGCGATGTCAAAATACTCAAACACAACCAAACCGGCAAACTGCGACTGTTGATGCGGCGAGAAATGATACTGAAAGTCTGCCTCAATCACTTTCTCACCGCCGAACTCAACTTCCAGCCGAAAGACGACAAAACGTGGCTGTGGTGTGCCATCGACTACGCCGAAGGTGAAGTTGCCCAAGAAAAGTTTGCGCTGCGATTCAAAACAGCCGACATTGCCGCCGAGTTCAAAGACGCCGTCGATAAGGCGCTCCATGATCTAATAGACAATCCCGTTGAGGTTGATGCGACGAAAAAAGTTGACGATGAAAAGTCAACAGCGACTATGAATTCGTTTTCGTTCAGCCTGCCATCGACGCAAACTGCTGCTAGTCCTTCACAGTCGAAATCGCCTTTTTCGTTTTCATTTAAAGGTAGTGGTGGTCAGAAGTCGTCAATTTTCGGAGGGGCAACGAAGAAGGATGATGATGATGACGATGATGAAGTTGTAGTAGTGTATGAAACAACAGTGACAGCCGAGGAACGAGAAGCGGCTCTCAAACTGCAGTTGCCTCCAACTTTCTATGCCTACAAACAAGCACCGCCCTGTCCCGGGTGTGTTGGATGCGAGCCCGAAGAAGACAAAGAAGACACTGTTCGCACTTCTGACTCGCCCAAGCCAACAACCAATCAGAAGCCGTTTAACAAATCGTCGCCACTGGCTGCTCCTGTACTGTTTGCTGCTGCTGCTGGTTCCCCCTCCCCTCAAACAGCTGTCGACGAAGTAAAAGTGTCTGAATCTAGGACATTTCCGCTTGTAACCGAAGCTTCTGACCGGAAAGAGAGGACACTTTTCGCCCCCCATCCGAAAACTACGGAATCAAGTGCTAAAACTTCGGAATCATGTCCACTATTCGGTTCCACGCCACTTTTCGGCAAAGCCGCTTTCAAAGCGCAAGAACCAAGTGCAACTGCTCCTTTCGGTGGCGGTGCTCTGTTTGGAAGTTCAACAACAACTTTGGAGTCAAGCGCCAAAACTTCGGAATCAAGTCCACTATTTGGTTCCACGCCACTTTTCGGCACAGGCCCTAAAGAACCTTCGTCTGGCAGTGCGCTATTTGGAAAACCGGCCGCAACTGCTAGCTCAACATCTTCGACGTGGAATTTTGGAGGTGGCTCTTTGTTCGGTGCAGGTGCCACCACTCCACAATCCAACAACAACAACAACCAAGGAGATAAGAGTGCTGTGGTTGCCAGCAACCAAGGAGATAAGACAACGCCAAGTAGCAACGGAGCGCCCGGGTTTCTGTTCAAGGAGGCAGTTTCGTTTTCGAGTCTGGCTTCGAATACTGGCGGCGGTGGCTTTAGAACGGCGCCGGAAAATTTCAAATGGGACTCGGCTCAGCCTGTGTTTGGCGGCACAAAGACAACGCCCAAGGCGCAAGGCGATGAGCAGGACGAGGAGGAGGGGGAAGGAGAAGGAGACGTGGTGCATAGCGAGGATATACACTTTGAGCCGGTTGTTCCTATGCCGCCTTTGATTGAGGTGAGTTATATCAGAGACTGTAGTGTGGCCATTTGATGTCACACTTTTGATTGGTTAGCTCGGTACCATACTTTTGCCAATTCCCATAAGGCTAAGCGTAAACCGGTATTTTATTTTTATTATTTTTATCCATCTACATTTTCAACTTATAGCTGCCTGATAAAGGCTATA
Source organism: Laodelphax striatellus (assembly GCA_017141395.1). NCBI lineage: Eukaryota > Metazoa > Arthropoda > Insecta > Hemiptera > Delphacidae > Laodelphax > Laodelphax striatellus. The sequence goes on from CM029542.1 coordinate 57,231, forward strand.
GGATATAATTCCTGTATTGGAAAATACCCTTACTGTTTCTCTCCCTAATTTTGATGGAAAAAAGTAGGCCAAAATAAGGTTATATTTTCACAACACAGAAAATGTATTACAAATTTTGAACTTGAAGTGATAAAATAAGGTTTCAAATAGATTAATGCACTGAAAGAAACCGGTTGAAGCGTTATTATGTTATCTCGAATATCATTTCTTACTTATAACTTTATAAGAAATTTAAATGATTAATTTATAAGAATATTTCATGTATATTTGTTATAAATAATATGTCGTTTGGAAAACTATTTATTTCGATGTTTGCAATGTGAAATTCTTGAGAATAGTGTTGGTGATTTATTTTGTTATTTTATTGCATCAGGTGAAGACTGGCGAAGAAGAAGAGGAGAAATTGTTCTACGAACGAGCCAAGCTGTACAGATACGACTCTGAGCTGAAGGAGTGGAAGGAGCGCGGCGTGGGCGAAATGAAGATTCTCTACCATCCCACCAGGCACACCTACCGGCTACTCATGCGTCGCGAACAAGTTCACAAGGTCATCTTCATTAAGATTTTCAATTGTATAGAACAATCTAAATACAGGGTGGCGCATAAAGAACGGATGTTTTTCAAAGTGTTATAAGAAAGTTTATTTGAATCATACATTTATCTTCCTAACACCAAAATACTAAGTAAATAACCCAATTTGAGAATTTTTATGAAAAACTCCAAAACAAGTTTAACTCCAAAGTTTCTCAAAATAACCAATTTGAAAAAAAAATATTTTAGAAAATAATTTCTTTAAAAAAATAACTCAATTTTCAATTAAATTGAGAATTAGTTATTTTTCTCAAAAGTTGATATTTCGAGAAACTAATTATGTCAAGTGATAGACAATACCTTCAAGCACGTATGCTCTAAATTTCATAATAATTATTGTATTTGCAACCAATTTTGAGATTAATTTCCCCGAAAATTTCTACTTTAGACGCCCATATCTCAAAAACTAATGAACAAGAAAAAAAATTTTCCTCTAAAAAGTATTTCATTTTGATGGCTTGATAGTATCCAAATCGTAAAACTTGAAAAAATATCACCATAAAAAGGTTTTTTTAAGCTGATGCTCAGCCTTAAATTGTCTAAGTAGGATTTCGGTGCGAATTGAAAAATTGTCGATCATTGAAATTTATGTTGATTTTTCCCCCCGAGGGGAAACACTTTTGACGTCATGTCGTACACCGTTGGAGCCAGGGGCTGTCATAGACGGAGTAAGTATTTATCTTCCTATGTTAAAAGTGTAGGCTGAGTCTCGATCACGCTAGTTTCCGGACGGAGTTTTGGCGCTGTATTTGAATTCAGAGCCTTTAGGTTAAGTTTCATTTTCATAGACTTTTAAAAGTTTGTGGTATCTTTTGTGGTATAAATCAAAACTGTTGAGAGAATATGGTTAATATTTACGGCAAAATATAACATTTTTGTTAGATTCTTCGTTTTTTAGGTTGGTTTGAGTAAAAGTATGTGTGATTCTCTACTACAGGTTAGAATGGTTATTCACTAATAATGGCCAACTTCTAATATCGTTACGCGTGTATCAAACTTTTGGATTATTCTTCAATATCATTGATCTAATATCGTTATGCGTGTATCAAGCTTTTGAACCATCCGCTATTCAATCAGAATCAGCTGTAATATTATTATCAATTTACGATGTTTTCAAGTACACCGCTAAAAGTCCGTCCGGGAACTAGCGTTATCGTACTCCCCTTATTTCTCTTACTTCCAGTCCCTAGGATGTCAGGTCCCTGGTTGGAGCTGTGCTTAATAATAATAATAGATTTGAATTTGTGCTTGCAGGTGGTGTGCAACCATTTGCTGGTGCCGGACATGAGCGTGGAGCCGATGGCGACGAGCAACCAGGCCTACCTGTGGACGGCCATGAATCTGGCCGAAGAGTACCAGCAGCCGCAGCTCGAAAAGCTCGCCTGCCGATTCAAAAACCAACAACTGGCGCAAGCCTTCAAGGCCAACGTCGACCAGTGTATCGCTCAGGTTAGCTGATTTTGCATACAAAAATCTATTTCTGTCTAATAACTAGAATAATTACTTTTTTCTTCTTTTTCTTCTAGCAGTTACTTTTTCTTCTTCATTAGTTTACATTTGGAAGATTTAAATGTAGGCTGTATGACTTGTTTTTTGTTATCACCTGTATAATTAGTTTTAACACGAAATTATTCAATTCTTATCATTGTATTATTTATAAGAAGCATTACTATATATATATTTTTTTCATTTTTCAGTATTGCTATAGGCTACTTCGTACTGTTTGCTCTATGAACTCACAGCTAGCGCACAAGTTTAACTTTGCTGGCTGTGCCAAATCATTTGGATCTATTATAATTTACATTTTTATTATGCATCTTGTATGTATCATTCATGTTTTGTAATTATGTAATTTTGGCGAAATAAACATTCTTATTCTTATTCTTATTTACTTATTCATATTCTTATTCTTATTCTTATAGACACCGCTAATTATTTCAGGAACAAGCTGGTCAAAGTTTGATCGTGGCCTTCTTGGCTTGTCAAAATGCATGCTGCTATACAGAAGATGTCCGGTAGTCTAGTGGTCAGGGCAGTCAAGAGGGGTTTTTGTGTAGCAGCATCCATTGAAATTCGCAATAGCGAAAGTATTCAAAGTATTTTATGACATTATTAATTAGGAATTCCGTTATATTAATTATTATGACCAAAAATAATGTCTCTAATTCATTTCAACTTCTCTATTTCATTTTGCCAGTAGTTTTCCAGTTTAATTTCAGATTTCTCGTTATTTTTCAGGTGAAATTGTTGAAAACGAAACAGTTGACTTCGGCTCGAGCTGACCAGATACTGAACAGATCCGAGTGCGGCGAGGATGAGAGGGCAGCGCAACATGATGAAGACTATGAGGACGATGAAGACGATTATGAAGAGGATGTCGACGATGACGATGATGATGATGATGAAGAAGAGGACGAGGATAATACTATTGAGGATGTCGATTGACAGTAAGTGTATTTTTTTCATTTTAATGTTTTTGTACAACTGGTTCATTTTGCTCTAATCACACTCAAGAATCGTGTATAACGGAATAAATAATTATCTTTCAGACTTTTATTAATAGTAATATACTTTTAATTTGGCGGATGTATCAGCTGATAACAAATGAGAAAACAAACGAATGTTGTATGGTTACGCGCATAGACGCTTTTCTGTCTCCACAAACATACGACTGTATAGAATACATCTCACTAGAATAGTAGAAAAATAATAAGTGTAGGCCTATTATAAAATAATGTATTTATTGAAATTGACCATATTATAACACTTTGATTCGTAATCAATGATTATAAGAATTGAAAACTAACTGCTCTACCTAAAAATGCTGGATCTCGCAGATTGCTCGCGGGCTATCATGCTACAGCTGAGCTGTGTATTGAATTACAATAACTCGCCATCCGCCAAATTAAAAGAATACTATTTTAGTTGCCGTGTAATGAGTAAGGCTAGGCGTACACCGGTTAGTCAAGACAAGACAAGATTAGTCACGTTTAGTCACAGTAATTCACATAGTTGCTTATGAAGCAGCACACACCGATGCAATGACTAATCGGTGTGTGTTGCTTCATAAGCAACTATGTGAAGTATCGTGACTAAACGTGACTAATCTCTTCTTGTCTTGACTAACCGGTGTACGCCTAGCCTAAGGTGTTGTTGTCTAGAATATTGAATTGTTGTGTCGGGCTCAGAGAAGAGCTTTAGATAGATCAGCTTTAGTAACTCATTTAATTTGATAAAAATTTGTCAAGTTTTAGTCAATATTTGTGAGTATTTGTTAATATTCCGAAACATAAATAAAAATATTAATGTAATACGAGTTCACCCCGTGCATCGCAAAGCGCCGCTGACTTGAATTTTCTACAATTCTTAGTTTAAAATAGTTGCTATTTTGACTATCTGCAGCTGACAGGAGCTCAGTCATACCAATGAAATCCTAGTAGTCACTGTACTAATGTTAGAAAAACTTCTATCTATGTGGCATTTCACAAACAACTCAGTAGATTAAGTACATTTTAATGCCAACAGATGGTTTTTCGTTTTCATCATCTTAATTCCATTTGAAATGATTACTTTTGAAAACCAGAAATAGAGCCTGCAGAAATACAATTTTTCATCTTACTTTTGGCGCAAACCGCATCAAAATCGGTCCACTCAAACTTCACTAACTTTCCAAAATCTACTCTACATGGTACCAAACTCTGAATATGTAAATTTTTTAATACAATATTGAATAAAACTTGACAAGTTTTTGGTAAAAAAATCCATGATTTACGTGTGTGATCTGTCGGTTCAGCGTGAGATTGCCATTTTCTGAAACTTTATCTTAGGAAAGGAACGTTGATAAATACGGCCCGGGCGAGCAACTACTTGGCTTTTACCTAGTTTACTTACTGCGGATAATAATCTCTTTTCTAGGCAACTCTACTGTATAATAATAATCTCTTTAATAATAATCTCTTTTCTAGGCAACTCTACTGTATAGGAAAAACTCATATTTCACTTGAAAGTATATATTTCTTTCAACTTATCGTGTGCTAGTTAGTATAGTACCTAATTGCAAAACTTGTCCATTGCCCAACATAGCTTCACTCGTAGCTGGTCTACATTCACCCTGATTTCCTCTCTTTTTCAGAAACAAGTAGGACTGCACAGCTGAATGATGGATCCGAGTCGGCCGCAGACTGTTTTGTTACCTATTTTTTATAAATTGGCTTTGAATTTTTGCGATTGTGATGTTTACTGAGGATCTGCTCAAGGAGTAGACTCTACTTAAGGATCGACTGCTACTTAAGGATCGTTTATATTACGAACTATTTTCGACAAAGAACTCATTAGAAAATGTGATTGACTAGAAAAAAACTCCAAAAATTAAAATATTGTTTCAAGGGTTATGAATTATTGAAAAAATTGAGTAAGATTAGTTTCAGTGATTTTAGAGTCGCGATTAATTTCCTTGTATAGGATAAATAAGTGAATTTCATGTTTCCATAATTTATGTTTCATTATCTTAGTTTGTCAGATATTTATATTAAGAAAATTATTATTTTTTAAATGACCGATTTCTATTGATTTCTTTACATCATTATTATTACGTAGTTTTGGAGAAAAAAATTCTTTGGGTACCATAGATTTCTAAACTTTCAAATAATTATAAAAAGTTATTGTATTTCATGCAAATGTAGGGTTTTCTTTGTATTTTCTATGGATGTGAAAAACTAGTTCTATAAAGTATCTATTCCAAATTATGATTCCTATGTTGAATGTTTGAATTTATGAATCTATATTATGGCGTTAGTAATGCAGCTGTAAGATTTTTCCATGAAATCCCTGTTGATTTAATCATTGGTTTTATTCGAGGATACAAAAAGACATTCCAAAAATTCAGCTACTAGATTTCAATGCTTGCTATCTATTTCTATGATTTTTATATTGGAAGCAATGTAGGGCTTTTATACATCCGTTCACTTATGATCGTAAAACTTTCATGATTTCCTATCAAAATCTTTCCAAAGTCGAATTCAAATTTAAAAATTTACAAAACATTAGACATTACTAAACATTTAGACTGCAATGCGATTGTTGCACGTTTTGAGGCAAGAAACGCTGATTATTGAAAGAATAATTAGTTTTTCATATTAGATAGAGTCGTTCATTTGCAAATTACAGAATGTATTTCGATAATGTGTAGTTTACTGTTAATTTATGAATTATGATATGTATTTGAAAATTTGTTTTCTGCAAACACACTATTTCAATCTGTTGTATAATTATTTGTTTGAAAAGTGTTGTTTTTTGTTGATGAGTTACTTGTTTCAATCTCGCACAAATTAGTTGAAATTAGAATAAATGAACTGATTTTCAAAAAATCATTGTGCTAGTGAATCAATTCCACCTTGACCGCCAAATTTTTTCTATATTTTTTATTTAATCTATTGATATTCAACTGTCTATTGTTTTTCGCATATCAACTATATCTGTCAACAAAATGAAAAAATTCGCTCCCGTTCAGGAGATATGAGCATTTGAAATTCGGAATTTTCCTCTCTCAGCTTTCCCTTTAGAGAAGAGAAAAGTCTCATATTATGTATGTACACTTGTTAGGCCATGCTCTATCCATAGCCCAAATATCAAGCAAATCTGAGAGATTTTCATTTTTTGGCTAAAAAAACGCATGATGTATATATACATCATTATTTTTTGCAAAAAATTGAAAATTCTCAAAATTGCTCAAAATAACGTATAAGATAGTACTTGAAGAGCTGAACAAGAATCTGTCAACAAAATGAAAAATTCGCTCCTGTTCAGGAGATATGAGCATTTGAAATTCAGAATTTTCCTCTCTCTCAGCTTTCCCTTTAGAGAAGAGAGAGGTGTACTCTTCTCAGCTAAATATCTCTGCTTGTATAGTAGAGAAAAGTCTCATATTATGTGTGTACACTTGTTAGGCCATGCTCTATCCATAGCCCAAATATCAAGCAAACCTGAGAGATTTTCATTTTTTGGCTAAAAAAACGCATGATGTATACATCATGATTTATTGCAAAAAACTGACACTTCTCAAAATCGCTCAAAATCACGTATAAGCTAGTACTTGAACAGCTGAACCAGAATCTGTCCACAAAATGAAAAATTCGCTCCCGTTCAGGAGATATGACCGTTTCAAATTCGGGATTTTCCTCTCTCAGCTTTCCCTTTAGAGAAGAGAGAGGTGTACTCTTCTCAGCTAAATATCTCTGTTTGTATAGTAGAGAAAAGTCTCATATTATGTATGTACACTTGTTAGGCCATGCTCTATCCATAGCCCAAATATCAAGCAAATCTGAGAGATTTTCATTTTTTGGCTAAAAAAACGCATGATGAAAAAACATCATGATTTTTTGCAAAAAATTGAAAATTCTCAAAATTGCTCAAAATAACGTATAAGATAGTACTTGAAGAGCTGAACAAGAATCTGTCAACAAAATGAAAAAATTCGCTCCCGTTCAGGAGATATGAGCATTTGAAATTCGGAATTTTCCTCTCTCAGCTTTCCCTTTAGAGAAGAGAGAGGTGTACTCTTCTCAGCTAAATATCTCTGCTTGTATAGTAGAGAAAAGTCTCATATTATGTATGTACACTTGTTAGGCCATGCTCTATCCATAGCCCAAATATCAAGCAAATCTGAGAGATTTTCATTTTTTGGCTAAAAAAACGCATGATGTATACATCATGATTTTTGCAAAAATTGAAAATTCTCAAAATTGCTCAAAATAACGTATAAGATAGTACTTGAAGAGCTGAACAAGAATCTGTCAACAAAATGAAAAAATTCGCTCCGTTCAGGAGATATGAGCATTTGAAATTCGGAATTTTCCTCTCTCAGCTTTCCCCTTAGAAAAGAGAGAGGTGTACTCTTCTCAGCTAAATGTCTCTGCTTTTATGGTATAGAAACGTCTGATCTTATGTATGTACACTTGTTAGGCCATGCTCTATCCATAGCCCAAATATCAAGCAAATCTGAGAGATTTTCATTTTTTGGCTAAAAAACGCATCATGATTTTTTGCAAAAAATTGAAAATTCTCAAAATTGCTCAAAATAACGTATAAGATAGTACTTGAAGAGCTGAACAAGAATCTGTCAACAAAATGGAAAAATTCGCTCCCGTTCAGGAGATATGAGCATTTGAAATTCGGAATTTTCCTCTCTCAGCTTTCCCTTTAGAGAAGAGAGAGGTGTACTCTTCTCAGCTAAATATCTCTGCTTGTATAGTAGAGGAAAGTCTCATATTATGTATGTACACTTGTTAGGCCATGCTCTATCCATAGCCCAAATATCAAGCAAATCTGAGAGATTTTCATTTTTGGCTAAAAACGCATGATGTATACATCATGATTTTTGCAAAAATTGAAAATTCTCAAAATTGCTCAAAATAACGTATAAGATAGTACTTGAAGAGCTGAACAAGAATCTGTCAACAAAATGAAAAATTCGCTCCCGTTCAGGAGATATGAGCATTTGAAATTCGGAATTTTCCTCTCTCAGCCTTCCCTTTAGAGAAGAGAGAGGTGTACTCTTCTCAGCTAAATATCTCTGCTTGTATAGTAGAGAAAAGTCTCATATTATGTATGTACACTTGTTAGGCCATGCTCTATCCATAGCCCAAATATCAAGCAAATCTGAGAGATTTTCATTTTTGGCTAAAAACGCATGATGTATACATCATGATTTTTGCAAAAATTGAAAATTCTCAAAATTGCTCAAAATAACGTATAAGATAGTACTTGAAGAGCTGAACAAGAATCTGTCAACAAAATGAAAAAATTCGCTCCCGTTCAGGAGATATGAGCATTTGAAATTCAGAATTTTCCTCTCTCAGCTTTCCCTTTAGAGAAGAGAGAGGTGTACTCTTCTCAGCTAAATATCTCTGCTTGTATAGTAGAGAAAAGTCTCATATTATGTATGTACACTTGTTAGGCCATGCTCTATCCATAGCCCAAATATCAAGCAAATCTGAGAGATTTTCATTTTTTGGCTAAAAAAACGCATGATGTATACATCATGATTTTTTGCAAAAAATTGAAAATTCTCAAAATTGCTCAAAATAACGTATAAGATAGTACTTGAAGAGCTGAACAAGAATCTGTCAACAAAATGAAAAAATTCGCTCCCGTTCAGGAGATATGAGCATTTGAAATTCGGAATTTTCCTCTCTCAGCTTTCCCTTTAGAGAAGAGAGAGGTGTACTCTTCTCAGCTAAATATCTCTGCTTGTATAGTAGAGAAAAGTCTCATATTATGTATGTACACTTGTTAGGCCATGCTCTATCCATAGCCCAAATATCAAGCAAATCTGAGAGATTTTCATTTTTTGCTAAAAAACCGCATGATGTATACATCATGATTTTTGCAAAATTGAAAATTCTCAAAATTGCTCAAAATAACGTATAAGATAGTACTTGAAGAGCTGAACAAGAATCTGTCAACAAAATGAAAAATTCGCTCCCGTTCAGGAGATATGAGCATTTGAAATTCGGAATTTTCCTCTCTCAGCTTTCCCTTTAGAGAAGAGGGGGGAGTACTCGTCTCAGCTAAATAACCTCGCTGGTATAGTAGAGAAAAGAATAATATTATGTATGTACACTTGTTAGGCCATGCTCTATCCATAGCCCAAATATCAAGCAAATCTGAGAGATTTTCATTTTTGGCTAAAAACGCATGATGTATACATCATGATTTTTGCAAAAAATTGAAAATTCTCAAAATTGCTCAAAATAACGTATAAGATAGTACTTGAAGAGCTGAACAAGAATCTGTCAACAAAATGAAAAAATTCGCTCCCGTTCAGGAGATATGAGCATTTGAAATTCGGAATTTTCCTCTCAGCTTTCCCTTTAGAGAAGAGAGGTGTACTCTTCTCAGCTAAATATCTCTGCTTGTATAGTAGAGAAAAGTCTCATATTATGTATGTACACTTGTTAGGCCATGCTCTATCCATAGCCCAAATATCAAGCAAATCTGAGAGATTTTCATTTTTTGGCTAAAAAAACGCATGATGTATACATCATGATTTTTTGCAAAAAATTGAAAATTCTCAAAATTGCTCAAAATAACGTATAAGATAGTACTTGAAGAGCTGAACAAGAATCTGTCAACAAAATGAAAAAATTCGCTCCCGTTCAGGAGATATGAGCATTTGAAATTCGGAATTTTCCTCTCTCAGCTTTCCCTTTAGAGAAGAGAGAGGTGTACTCTTCTCAGCTAAATATCTCTGCTTGTATAGTAGAGAAAAGTCTCATATTATGTATGTACACTTGTTAGGCCATGCTCTATCCATAGCCCAAATATCAAGCAAATCTGAGAGATTTTCATTTTTGGCTAAAAACGCATGATGTATACATCATGATTTTTGCAAATTGAAAATTCTCAAAATTGCTCAAAATAACGTATAAGATAGTACTTGAAGAGCTGAACAAGAATCTGTCAACAAAATGGAAAAATTCGCTCCCGTTCAGGAGATATGAGCATTTGAAATTCGGAATTTTCCTCTCTCAGCTTTCCCTTTAGAGAAGAGAGGTGTACTCTTCTCAGCTGAATATCTCTGCTTGTATAGTAGAGAAAAGTCTCATATTATGTATGTACACTTGTTAGGCCATGCTCTATCCATAGCCCAAATATCAAGCAAATCTGAGAGATTTTCATTTTTGGCTAAAAACGCATGATGTATACATCATGATTTTTGCAAAAAATTGAAAATTCTCAAAATTGCTCAAAATCACGTATAAGATAGTACTTGAAGAGATGATCAAGAATGTGTAAACAAAATGAAAAAATTCGCTCCCGTTCAGGAGATATGAGCATTTGAAATTCGGAATTTTCCTCTCTCAGCTTTCCCTTTAGAGAAGAGAGGTGTACTCTTCTCAGCTAAATATCTCTGCTTGTATAGTAGAGAAAAGACTCATATTATGTATGTACCCTTGTTCGGCCATGCTCTATCCATCACCAAAATATCAAGCAACTCTGAGAGATTTTCATTTTTTGGCCAAAAAAACGCATGATGTATACATCATGATTTTTTGCAAAAAATTGAAAATTCTCAAAATTGCTCAAAATAACGTATAAGATAGTACTTGAAGAGCTGAACAAGAATCTGTCAACAAAATGAAAAAATTCGCTCCCGTTCAGGAGATATGAGCATTTGAAATTCGGAATTTTCCTTTCTCAGCTTTCCCTTTAGAGAAGAGAGGTGTACTCTTCTCAGCTAAATATCTCTGCTTGTATAGTAGAGAAAAGTCTCATATTATGTATGTACACTTGTTAGGCCATGCTCTATCCATAGCCCAAATATCAAGCAAATCTGAGAGATTTTCATTTTTGGCTAAAAACGCATGATGTATACATCATGATTTTTGCAAAAATTGAAAATTCTCAAAATTGCTCAAAATAACGTATAAGATAGTACTTGAAGAGCTGAACAAGAATCTGTCAACAAAATGAAAAATTCGCTCCCGTTCAGGAGATATGAGCATTTGAAATTCGGAATTTTCCTCTCTCAGCTTTCCCTTTAGAGAGAGAGGTGTACTCTTCTCAGCTAAATATCTCTGCTTGTATAGTAGAGAAAAGTCTCATATTATGTATGTACACTTGTTAGGCCATGCTCTATCCATAGCCCAAATATCAAGCAAATCTGAGAGATTTTCATTTTTGGCTAAAAAACGCATGATGTATACATCATGATTTTTGCAAAAATTGAAAATTCTCAAAATTGCTCAAAATAACGTATAAGATAGTACTTGAAGAGCTGAACAAGAATCTGTCAACAAAATGAAAAATTCGCTCCCGTTCAGGAGATATGAGCATTTGAAATTCGGAATTTTCCTCTCTCAGCTTTCCCTTTAGAGAAGAGAGGTGTACTCTTCTCAGCTAAATATCTCTGCTTGTATAGTAGAAAAGTCTCATATTATGTATGTACACTTGTTAGGCCATGCTCTATCCATAGCCCAAATATCAAGCAAATCTGAGAGATTTTCATTTTTGGCTAAAAACGCATGATGTATACATCATGATTTTTGCAAAAATTGAAAATTCTCAAAATTGCTCAAAATAACGTATAAGATAGTACTTGAAGAGCTGAACAAGAATCTGTCAACAAAATGAAAAATTCGCTCCCGTTCAGGAGATATGAGCATTTGAAATTCAGAATTTTCCTCTCTCAGCTTTCCCTTTAGAGAAGAGAGAGGTGTACTCTTCTCAGCTAAATATCTCTGCTTGTATAGTAGAAAAGTCTCATATTATGTATGTACACTTGTTAGGCCATGCTCTATCCATAGCCCAAATATCAAACAAATCTGAGAGATTTTCATTTTTGGCTAAAAACGCATGATGTATACATCATGATTTTTGCAAAAATTGAAAATTCTCAAAATTGCTCAAAATAACGTATAAGATAGTACTTGAAGAGCTGAACAAGAATCTGTCAACAAAATGAAAAATTCGCTCCCGTTCAGGAGATATGAGCATTTGAAATTCGGAATTTTCCTCTCTCTCAGCTTTCCCTTTAGAGAAGAGGTGTACTCTTCTCAGCTAAATATCTCTGCTTGTATAGTAGAAAAGTCTCATATTATGTATGTACACTTGTTAGGCCATGCTCTATCCATAGCCCAAATATCAAGCAAATCTGAGAGATTTTCATTTTTGGCTAAAAACGCATGATGTATACATCATGATTTTTGCAAAAATTGAAAATTCTCAAAATTGCTCAAAATAACGTATAAGATAGTACTTGAAGAGCTGAACAAGAATCTGTCAACAAAATGAAAAATTCGCTCCCGTTCAGGAGATATGAGCATTTGAAATTCGGAATTTTCCTCTCTCAGCTTTCCCTTTAGAGAAGAGAGGTGTACTCTTCTCAGCTAAATATCTCTGCTTGTATAGTAGAGAAAAGTCTCATATTATGTATGTACACTTGTTAGGCCATGCTCTATCCATAGCCCAAATATCAAGCAAATCTGAGAGATTTTCATTTTTTGGCTAAAAAAACGCATGATGTATACATCATGATTTTTTGCAAAAAATTGAAAATTCTCAAAATTGCTCAAAATAACGTATAAGATAGTACTTGAAGAGCTGAACAAGAATCTGTCAACAAAATGAAAAAATTCGCTCCCGTTCAGGAGATATGAGCATTTGAAATTCGGAATTTTCCTCTCTCAGCTTCTCCCTTGTAGAAGAGAGAGGTGTACTCTTCTCAGCTAAATATCTCTGCTTGTATAGTAGAGAAAAGTCTCATATTATGTATGTACACTTGTTAGGCCATGCTCTATCCATAGCCCAAATATCAAGCAAATCTGAGAGATTTTCATTTTTTGGCTAAAAAAACGCATGATGTATACATCATGATTTTTTGCAAAAAATTGAAAATTCTCAAAATTGCTCAAAATAACGTATAAGATAGTACTTGAAGAGCTGAACAAGAATCTGTCAACAAAATGAAAAAATTCGCTCCCGTTCAGGAGATATGAGCATTTGAAATTCGGAATTTTCCTCTCTCAGCTTTCCCTTTATAGAAGAGAGAGGTGTACTCTTCTCATCAAAATTTCTCTGCTTGTATAGTAGAAAAGTCTCATATTATGTATGTACACTTGTTAGGCCATGCTCTATCCATAGCCCAAATATCAAGCAAATCTGAGAGATTTTCATTTTTGGCTAAAAACGCATGATGTATACATCATGATTTTTGCAAAAATTGAAAATTCTCAAAATTGCTCAAAATAACGTATAAGATAGTACTTGAAGAGCTGAACAAGAATCTGTCAACAAAATGAAAAATTCGCTCCCGTTCAGGAGATATGAGCATTTGAAATTCGGAATTTTCCTCTCTCAGCTTTCCCTTTAGAGAAGAGAGGTGTACTCTTCTCAGCTAAATATCTCTGCTTGTATAGTAGAAAAGTCTCATATTATGTATGTACACTTGTTAGGCCATGCTCTATCCATAGCCCAAATATCAAGCAAATCTGAGAGATTTTCATTTTTTGGCTAAAAAAACGCATGATGTATACATCATGATTTTTTGCAAAAAATTGAAAATTCTCAAAATTGCTCAAAATAACGTATAAGATAGTACTTGAAGAGCTGAACAAGAATCTGTCAACAAAATGAAAAAATTCGCTCCCGTTCAGGAGATATGAGCATTTGAAATTCGGAATTTTCCTCTCTCAGCTTTCCCTTTAGAGAAGAGAGAGGTGTACTCTTCTCAGCTAAATATCTCTGCTTGTATAGTAGAGAAAAGTCTCATATTATGTATGTACACTTGTTAGGCCATGCTCTATCCATAGCCCAAATATCAAGCAATCTGAGAGATTTTCATTTTTTTGGCTAAAAACGCATGATGTATACATCATGATTTTTGCAAAAATTAAAAATTCTCATAATAACGTATAAGATAGTAGTTGAAGAGTTGAACAAGAATCTGTCAACAAAATGAAAAAATTCGCTCCCGTTCAGGAGATATGAGCATTTGAAATTCGGAATTTTCCTCTCTCAGCTTTCCCTTTAGAAGAGAGGTGTACTCTTCTCAGCTAAATATCTCTGCTTGTATAGTAGAGAAAAGTCTCATATTATGTATGTACACTTGTTAGGCCATGCTCTATCCATAGCCCAAATATCAAGCAAATCTGAGAGATTTTCATTTTTGGCTAAAAACGCATGATGATGTATACATCATGATTTTTGCAAAAATTGAAAATTCTCAAATTGCTCAAAATAACGTATAAGATAGTACTTGAAGAGCTGAACAAGAATCTGTCAACAAAATGAAAAATTCGCTCCCGTTCAGGAGATATGAGCATTTGAAATTCGGAATTTTCCTCTCTCAGCTTTCCCTTTAGAGAAGAGAGGTGTACTCTTCTCAGCTAAATATCTCTGCTTGTATAGTGAAAAGTCTCATATTATGTATGTACACTTGTTAGGCCATGCTCTATCCATAGCCCAAATATCAAGCAAATCTGAGAGATTTTCATTTTTGGCTAAAAACGCATGATGTATACATCATGATTTTTTACAAAAATTGAAAATTCTCAAAATTGCTCAAAATAAAGTCTAAGATATCACTTGAAGCACTGAACAAGAATCTGTCAACAAAATGAAAAAATTCGCTCCCGTTCAGGAGATATGAGCATTTGAAATTCGGAATTTTCCTCTCTCAGCTTTCCCTTTAGAGAGAGAGGTGTACTCGTCTCAGCTAAATATCTCTGCGTGTATAGTAGAGAAAAGTCTCATATTATGTGTGTAGACTTGTTAGGCCATGCGCGAGCCGTAGCCCAAATGTGAAGCAAAGCTGAGAGATGTTCATTTTTGGCTAAAAAAACGCATGATGTATACATCATGATTTTTTGCAAAAAATGAAACTTCTCAACATTGCTCAAAATAACGTATAAGATAGTACTTGAAGAGCTGAACAAGAATCTGTCAACAAAATGAAAAAATTCGCTCCCGTTCAGGAGATATGAGCATTTGAAATTCGGAATTTTCCTCTCTCAGCTTTCCCTTTAGAGAAGAGAGGTGTACTCTTCTCAGCTAAATATCTCTGCTTGTATAGTAGAGAAAAGTCTCATATTATGTATGTACACTTGTTAGGCCATGCTCTATCCATAGCCCAAATATCAAGCAAATCTGAGAGATTTTCATTTTTGGCTAAAAACGCATGATGTATACATCATGATTTTTGCAAAAATTGAAAATTCTCAAAATTGCTCAAAATAACGTATAAGATAGTACTTGAAGAGCTGAACAAGAATCTGTCAACAAAATGAAAAAATTCGCTCCCGTTCAGGATATATGAGCATTTGAAATTCGGAATTTTCCTCTCTCAGCTTTCCCTTTAGAAGAGAGAGGGGTACTCTTCTCAGCTGAGTATCTCTGCTGGTATAGTAGGGAAAAGTCTCATATTATGTATGTACACTTGTGAGGCCATGCGCTAGCCATAGCCTAAATATCAAGCAAATCTGAGAGATTTTCATTTTTGGCTAAAAAACGCATGATGTATACATCATGATTTTTGCAAAAATTGAAAATTCTCAAAATTGCTCAAGATAACGTACAACATAGTACGAGAAGAGCTGTACAAGAATCTGTTAACAAAATGAAAAAATTCGCTCCCGTTCAGGAGATATGAGCATTTGAAATTCGGAATTTTCCTCTCTCAGCTTTCCCTTTAGAAGAGAGAGGTGTACTCTTCTCAGCTAAATATCTCTGCTTGTATAGTAGAGAAAAGTCTCATATTATGTATGTACACTTGTTAGGCCATGCTCTATCCATAGCCCAAATATCAAGCAAATCTGAGAGATTTTCATTTTTGGCTAAAAACGCATGATGTATACATCATGATTTTTGCAAAAATTGAAAATTCTCAAAATTGCTCAAAATAACGTATAAGATAGTACTTGAAGAGCTGAACAAGAATCTGTCAACAAAATGAAAAATTCGCTCCCGTTCAGGAGATATGAGCATTTGAAATTCGGAATTTTCCTCTCTCAGCTTTCCCTTTAGAAGAGAGAGGTGTACTCTTCTCAGCTAAATATCTCTGCTTGTATAGTAGAGAAAAGTCTCATATTATGTATGTACACTTGTTAGGCCATGCTCTATCCATAGCCCAAATATCAAGCAAATCTGAGAGATTTTCATTTTTGGCTAAAAACGCATGATGTATACATCATGATTTTTTGCAAAAATTGAAAATTCTCAAAATTGCTCAAAATAACGTATAAGATAGTACTTGAAGAGCTGAACAAGAATCTGTCAACAAAATGAAAAATTCGCTCCCGTTCAGGAGATATGAGCATTTGAAATTCGGAATTTGCCTCTCTCTGCTTTCCCTTTAGAGAGAGAGGTGTACTCTTCTCAGCTAAATATCTCTGCTTGTATAGTAGAGAAAAGTCTCATATTATGTATGTACACTTGTTAGGCCATGCTCTATCCATAGCCCAAATATCAAGCAAATCTGAGAGATTTTCATTTTTGGCTAAAAACGCATGATGTATACATCATGATTTTTGCAAAAATTGAAAATTCTCAAAATTGCTCAAAATAACGTATAAGATAGTACTTGAAGAGCTGAACAAGAATCTGTCAACAAAATGAAAAATTCGCTCCCGTTCAGGAGATATGAGCATTTGAAATTCGGAATTTTCCTCTCTCAGCTTTCCCTTTAGAGAAGAGAGGTGTACTCTTCTCAGCTAAATATCTCTGCTTGTATAGTAGAAAAGTCTCATATTATGTATGTACACTTGTTAGGCCATGCTCTATCCATAGCCCAAATATCAAGCAAATCTGAGAGATTTTCATTTTTGGCTAAAAACGCATGATGTATACATCATGATTTTTTGCAAAAATTGAAAATTCTCAAAATTGCTCAAAATAACGTATAAGATAGTACTTGAAGAGCTGAACAAGAATCTGTCAACAAAATGAAAAATTCGCTCCCGTTCAGGAGATATGAGCATTTGAAATTCGGAATTTTCCTCTCTCAGCTTTCCCTTTAGAGAAGAGAGGTGTACTCTTCTCAGCTAAATATCTCTGCTTGTATAGTAGAGAAAAGTCTCATATTATGTATGTACACTTGTTAGGCCATGCTCTATCCATAGCCCAAATATCAAGCAAATCTGAGAGATTTTCATTTTTGGCTAAAAAACGCATGATGTATACATCATGATTTTTTTTAAAAAATTGAAAATTCTCAAAATTGCTCAAAATAACGTATAAGATAGTACTTGAAGAGCTGAACAAGAATCTGTCAACAAAATGAAAAAATTCGCTCCCGTTCAGGAGATATGAGCATTTGAAATTCGGAATTTTCCTCTCTCAGCTTTCCCTTTAGAGAGAGAGGTGTACTCTTCTCAGCTAAATATCTCTGCTTGTATAGTAGAGAAAAGTCTCATATTATGTATGTACACTTGTTAGGCCATGCTCTATCCATAGCCCAAATATCAAGCAAATCTGAGAGATTTTCATTTTTTGGCTAAAAAAACGCATGATGTATACATCATGATTTTTGGCAAAAAATGGTAAATTGTAAAAATTGCTCAAAATAACGTATAAGATAGTACTTGAAGAGCTGAACAAGAATCTGTCAACAAAATGAAAAAATTCGCTCCCGTTCAGGAGATATGAGCATTTGAAATTCGGAATTTTCCTCTCTCAGCTTTCCCTTCAGAGAGGAGAGAGGTGTACTCTTCTCAGCTAAATATCTCTGCTTGTATAGTAGAGAAAAGTCTCATATTATGTATGTACACTTGTTAGGCCATGCTCTATCCATAGCCCAAATATCAAGCAAATCTGAGAGATTTTCATTTTTTGGCTAAAAAAACGCATGATGTATACATCATGATTTTTTGCAAAAAATTGAAAATTCTCAAAATTGCTCAAAATAACGTATAAGATAGTACTTGAAGAGCTGAACAAGAATCTGTCAACAAAATGAAAAAATTCGCTCCCGTTCAGGAGATATGAGCATTTGAAATTCGGAATTTTCCTCTCTCAGCTTTCCCTTTAGAGAAGAGAGAGGTGTACTCTTCGCAGCTAAATATCTCTGCTTGTATAGTAAAGTCTCATATTATGTATGTACACTTGTTAGGCCATGCTCTATCCATAGCCCAAATATCAAGAAAATCTGAGAGATTTTCATTTTTGGCTAAAAACGCATGATGTATACATCATGATTTTTGCAAAAATTGAAAATTCTCAAAATTGCTCAAAATAACGTATAAGATAGTACTTGAAGAGCTGAACAAGAATCTGTCAACAAAATGAAAAAATTCGCTCCCGTTCAGGAGATATGAGCATTTGAAATTCGGAATTTTCCTCTCTCAGCTTTCCCTTTAGAGAAGAGAGAGGTGTACTTTTCTCAGCTAAATATCTCTGCTTGTATAGTAGAGAAAAGTCTCATATTATGTATGTACACTTGTTAGGCCATGCTCTATCCATAGCCCAAATATCAAGCAAATCTGAGAGATTTTCATTTTTTGGCTAAAAAAACGCATGATGTATACATCATGATTTTTTGCAAAAAATTGAAAATTCTCAAAATTGCTCAAAATAACGTATAAGATAGTACTTGAAGAGCTGAACAAGAATCTGTCAACAAAATGAAAAAATTCGCTCCCGTTCAGGAGATATGAGCATTTGAAATTCGGAATTTTCCTCTCTCAGCTTTCCCTTTAAATAAGGGAGAATCGTACTGTTCTCAGCTAAATATCTCTGCTTGTATAGTAGAGAAAAGTCTCATATTATGTATGTACACTTGTTAGGCCATGCTCTATCCATAGCCCAAATATCAAGCAAATCTGAGAGATTTTCATTTTTTGGCTAAAAAAACGCATGATGTATTATACATCATGCTTTTTGCAAAAAATTGAAAATTCTCAAAATTGCTCAAAATAACGTATAAGATAGTACTTGAAGAGCTGAACAAGAATCTGTCAACAAAATGAAAAAATTCGCTCCCGTTGAGGAGATATGAGCATTTGAAATTCGGAATTTTCCTCTCTCAGCTTTCCCTTTAGAGAAGAGAGAGGTGTACTCTTCTCAGCTAAATATCTCTGCTTGTATAGTAGAGAAAAGTCTCATATTATGTATGTACACTTGTTAGGCCATGCTCTATCCATAGCCCAAATATCAAGCAAATCTGAGAGATTTTCATTTTTGGCTAAAACGCATGATGCATACATCATGATTTTTTGCAAAAAATTGAAAATTCTCAAAATTGCTCAAAATAACGTATAAGATAGTACTTGAAGAGCTGAACAAGAATCTGTCAACAAAATGAAAAAATTCGCTCCCGTTCAGGAGATATGAGCATTTGAAATCGGAATTTTCCTCTCTCAGCTTTCCCTTTAGAGAAGAGAGGTGTACTCTTCTCAGCTAAATATCTCTGCTTGTATAGTAGAGAAAAGTCTCATATTATGTATGTACACTTGTTAGGCCATGCTCTATCCATAGCCCAAATATCAAGCAAATCTGAGAGATTTTCATTTTTTGGCTAAAAAAACGCATGATGATTTTTTGCAAAAAATTGAAAATTCTCAAAATTGCTCAAAATAACGTATAAGATAGTACTTGAAGAGCTGAACAAGAATCTGTCAACAAAATGAAAAAATTCGCTCCCGTTCAGGAGATATGAGCATTTGAAATTCGGAATTTTCCTCTCTCAGCTTTCCCTTTAGAAGAAGAGAGGTGTCCTCTTCTCAGCTAAATATCTCTGCTTGTATAGTAGAGAAAAGACTCATATTATGTGTGTACACTTGTTAGGTCATGCTCTATCCATAGCCCATATATCAAGCAAATCTGAGAGATTTTCATTTTTGGCTAAAAACGCATGATGTATACATCATGATTTTTAGCAAAAAATTGAAAATTCTCAAAATTGCTCAAAATAACGTATAAGATAGTACTTGAAGAGCTGAACAAGAATCTGTCAACAAAATGAAAAAATTCGCTCCCGTTCAGGAGATATGAGCATTTGAAATTCGGAATTTTCCTCTCTCAGCTTTCCCTTTAGAGAAGAGAGAGGTGTACTCTTCTCAGCTAAATATCTCTGCTTGTATAGTAGAGAAAAGTCTCATATTATGTATGTACACTTGTTAGGCCATGCTCTATCCATAGCCCAAATATCAAGCAAATCTGAGAGATTTTCATTTTTTGGCTAAAAAAACGCATGATGTATACATCATGATTTTTTGCAAAAAATTGAAAATTCTCAAAATTGCTCAAAATAACGTATAAGATAGTACTTGAAGAGCTGAACAAGAATCTGTCAACAAAATGATAAAATTCGCTCCTGTTCAGGAGATATGAGCATTTAAAATTCGGAATTTTCCTCTCTCAGCTTTCCCTTTAGAGAAGAGAGGTGTACTCTTCTCAGCTAAATATCTCTGCTTGTATAGTAGAGAAAAGTCTCATATTATGTATGTACACTTGTTAGGCCATGCTCTATCCATAGCCCAAATATCAAGCAAATCTGAGAGATTTTCATTTTTGGCTAAAAACGCATGATGTATACATCATGATTTTTTGCAAAAATTGAAAATTCTCAAAATTGCTCAAAATAACGTATAAGATAGTACTTGAAGAGCTGAACAAGAATCTGTCAACAAATGAAAAAATTCGCTCCCGTTCAGGAGATATGAGCATTTGAAATTCGAATTTTCCTCTCTCAGCTTTCCCTTTAGAGAAGAGAGGTGTACTCTTCTCAGCTAAATATCTCTGCTTGTATAGTAGAGAAAAGTCTCATATTATGTATGTACACTTGTTAGGCCATGCTCTATCCATAGCCCAAATATCAAGCAAATCTGAGAGATTTTCATTTTTGGCTAAAAACGCATGATGTATACATCATGATTTTTGCAAAAATTGAAAATTCTCAAAATTGCTCAAAATAACGTATAAGATAGTACTTGAAGAGCTGAACAAGAATCTGTCAACAAAATGAAAAATTCGCTCCCGTTCAGGAGATATGAGCATTTGAAATTCGGAATTTTCCTCTCTCAGCTTTCCTTTAGAAGAGAGAGGTGTACTCTTCTCAGCTAAATATCTCTGCTTGTATAGTAGAAAAGTCTCATATTATGTATGTACACTTGTTAGGCCATGCTCTATCCATAGCCCAAATATCAAGCAAATCTGAGAGATTTTCATTTTTGGCTAAAAACGCATGATGTATACATCATGATTTTTGCAAAATTGAAAATTCTCAAAATGCTCAAAATAACGTATAAGATAGTACTTGAAGAGCTGAACAAGAATCTGTCAACAAAATGAAAAAATTCGCTCCCGTTCAGGAGATATGAGCATTTGAAATTCGGAATTTTCCTCTCTCAGCTTTCCCTTTAGAAGAGAGAGGTGTACTCTTCTCAGCTAAATATCTCTGCTTGTATAGTAGAGAAAAGTCTCATATTATGTATGTACACTTGTTAGGTAATGCTCTATACATAGCCCAAAATATCAAGCAAATCTGAGAGATTTTTATTTTTTGGCTAGAAAAACGCATGATGCGTTTTTCATGATTTTTTGCAAAAAATTGAAAATTCTCAAAAATTGCTCAAAATAACGTATAAGATAGTACTTGAAGAGCTGAACAAGAATCTGTCAACAAAATGAAAAAATTCGCTCCTGTTCAGGAGATATGAACATTTGAAATTCGGAATTTTCCTCTCTCAGCTTTCCCTTTAGAGAAGAGAGGTGTACTCTTCTCAGCTAAATATCTCTGCTTGTAGTAGAGAAAAGTCTCATATTATGTATGTACACTTGTTAGGCCATGCTCTATCCATAGCCCAAATATCAAGCAAATCTGAGAGATTTTCATTTTTTGGCTAAAAAAACGCATGATGTATACATCATGATTTTTTGCAAAAAATTGAAAATTCTCAAAATTGCTCAAAATAACGTATAAGATAGTACTTGAAGAGCTGAACAAGAATCTGTCAACAAAATGAAAAAATTCGCTCCCGTTCAGGAGATATGAGCATTTGAAATTCGGAATTTTCCTCTCTCAGCTTTCCCTTTAGAGAAGAGAGGTGTACTCTTCTTAGCTAAATATCTCTGCTTGTATAGTAGAGAAAAGTCTCATATTATGTATGTACACTTGTTAGGCCATGCTCTATCCATAGCCCAAATATCAAGCAAATCTGAGAGATTTTCATTTTTTGGCTAAAAAAACGCATGATGTATACATCATGATTTTTTGCAAAAAATTGAAAATTCTCAAAATTGCTCAAAATAACGTATAAGATAGTACTCGAAGAGCTAAACAAGAATCTGTCAACAAAATGAAAAAAAATTCGCTCCCGTTCAGGAGATATGAGCATTTGAAATTCAGAATTTTCCTCTCTCAGCTTTCCCTTTAGAGAAGAGAGGTGTACTCTTCTCAGCTAAATATCTCTGCTTGTATAGTAGAGAATAGTCTCAAATTATGTATGTACACTTGTTAGGCCATGCGCTATCCATAGCCCAAATATCAAGCAAATCTGAGAGATTTTCATTTTCTGGCTAACAAAACGCATGATGTATACATCATGATTTTTGCAAAAAATTGAAAATTCTCAAAATTGCTCAAAATAACGTATAAGATAGTACTTGAAGAGCTGAACAAGAATCTGTCAACAAAATGAAAAAATTCGCTCCCGTTCAGGAGATATGAGCATTTGAAATTCGGAATTTTCCTCTCTCAGCTTTCCCTTTAGAGAAGAGAGAGGTGTACTCTTCTCAGCTAAATATCTCTGCTTGTATAGTAGAGAAAAGTCTCATATTATGTATGTACACTTGTTAGGCCATGCTCTATCCATAGCCCAAATATCAAGCAAATCTGAGAGATTTTCATTTTTTGGCTAAAAAAACGCATGATGTATACATCATGATTTTTTGCAAAAAATTGAAAATTCTCAAAATTGCTCAAAATAACGTATAAGATAGTACTTGAAGAGCTGAACAAGAATCTGTCAACAAAATGAAAAAATTCGCTCCCGTTCAGGAGATATGAGCATTTGAAATTCGGAATTTTCCTCTCTCAGCTTTCCCTTTAGAGAAGAGAGGGCTGTACTTTTCTAAGCTAAATATCTCTGCTTGTATAGTAGAAAAGTTTCATATTATTTGTGTACACTTGCAAGGCCATGCTCTATCCATAGCCCAAATATCAAGCAAATCTGAGAGATTTTCATTTTGGCTAAAAACGCATGATGTATACATCATGATTTTTGCAAAAATTGAAAATTCTCAAAATTGCTCAAAATAACGTATAAGATAGTACTTGAAGAGCTGAACAAGAATCTGTCAACAAAATGAAAAATTCGCTCCCGTTCAGGAGATATGAGCATTTGAAATTCGGAATTTTCCTCTCAGCTTTCCCTTTAGAGAAGAGAGGTGTACTCTTCTCAGCTAAATATCTCTGCTTGTATAGTAGAGAAAAGTCTCATATTATGTATGTACACTTGTTAGGCCATGCTCTATCCATAGCCCAAATATCAAGCAAATCTGAGAGATTTTCATTTTTTGGCTAAAAAAACGCATGATGTATACATCATGATTTTTTGCAAAAAATTGAAAATTCTCAAAATTGCTCAAAATAACGTATAAGATAGTACTTGAAGAGCTGAACAAGAATCTGTCAACAAAATGGAAAAATTCGCTCCCGTTCAGGAGATATGAGCATTTGAAATTCGGAATTTTCCTCTCTCAGCTTTCCCTTTAGAGAAGAGAGAGGTGTACTCTTCTCAGCTAAATATCTCTGCTTGTATAGTAGAGAAAAGTCTCATATTATGTATGTACACTTGTTAGGCCATGCTCTATCCATAGCCCAAATATCAAGCAAATCTGAGAGATTTTCATTTTTTGGCTAAAAAAACGCATGATGTATACATCATGATTTTTTGCAAAAAATTGAAAATTCTCAAAATTGCTCAAAATAACGTATAAGATAGTACTTGAAGAGCTGAACAAGAATCTGTCAACAAAATGAAAAAATTCGCTCCCGTTCAGGAGATATGAGCATTTGAAATTCGGAATTTTCCTCTCTCAGCTTTCCCTTTAGAGAAGAGAGGTGTACTCTTCTCAGCTAAATATCTCTGCTTGTATAGTAGAGAAAAGTCTCATATTATGTATGTACACTTGTTAGGCCATGCTCTATCCATAGCCCAAATATCAAGCAAATCTGAGAGATTTTCATTTTTGGCTAAAAACGCATGATGTATACATCATGATTTTTGCAAAAATTGAAAATTCTCAAAATTGCTCAAAATAACGTATAAGATAGTACTTGAAGAGCTGAACAAGAATCTGTCAACAAAATGAAAAAATTCGCTCCCGTTCAGGAGATATGAGCATTTGAAATTCGGAATTTTCCTCTCAGCTTTCCCTTTAGAGAGAGAGGTGTACTCTTCTCAGCTAAATATCTCTGCTTGTATAGTAGAGAAAAGTCTCATATTATGTATGTACACTTGTTAGGCCATGCTCTATCCATAGCCCAAATATCAAGCAAATCTGAGAGATTTTCATTTTTGGCTAAAAACGCATGATGTATACATCATGATTTTTGCAAAAATTGAAAATTCTCAAAATTGCTCAAAATAACGTATAAGATAGTACTTGAAGAGCTGAACAAGAATCTGTCAACAAAATGAAAAATTCGCTCCCGTTCAGGAGATATGAGCATTTGAAATTCGGAATTTTCCTCTCTCAGCTTTCCCTTTAGAAGAGAGAGGTGTACTCTTCTCAGCTAAATATCTCTGCTTGTATAGTAGAGAAAAGTCTCATATTATGTATGTACACTTGTTAGGCCATGCTCTATCCATAGCCCAAATATCAAGCAAATCTGAGAGATTTTCATTTTTGGCTAAAAACGCATGATGTATACATCATGATTTTTGCAAAAATTGAAAATTCTCAAAATTGCTCAAAATAACGTATAAGATAGTACTTGAAGAGCTGAACAAGAATCTGTCAACAAAATGAAAAATTCGCTCCCGTTCAGGAGATATGAGCATTTGAAATTCGGAATTTTCCTCTCTCAGCTTTCCCTTTAGAGAAGAGAGAGGTGTACTCTTCTCAGCTAAATATCTCTGCTTGTATAGTAGAGAAAAGTCTCATATTATGTATGTACACTTGTTAGGCCATGCTCTATCCATAGCCCAAATATCAAGCAAATCTGAGAGATTTTCATTTTTGGCTAAAAACGCATGATGTATACATCATGATTTTTGCAAAAAATTGAAAATTCTCAAAATTGCTCAAAATAACGTATAAGATAGTACTTGAAGAGCTGAACAAGAATCTGTCAACAAAATGAAAAAATTCGCTCCCGTTCAGGAGATATGAGCATTTGAAATTCGGAATTTTCCTCTCTCAGCTTTCCCTTTAGAAGAGAGGTGTACTCTTCTCAGCTAAATATCTCTGCTTGTATAGTTGAGAAGAGTCTCATATTATGTAGGTACACTTGTTAGGCCGTGCTCTGTCCATAGCCTAAATATCAAGCAATTCTGAGAGATTTTCATTTTTGGCTAAAAACGCATGATGTATACATCATGATTTTTGCAAAATATTGAAAATTCTCAAAATTGCTCAAAATAACGTATAAGATAGTACTTGAAGAGCTGAACAAGAATCTGTCAACAAAATGAAAAAATTCGCTCCCGTTCAGGAGATATGAGCATTTGAAATTCGGAATTTTCCTCTCTCAGCTTTCCCTTTAGAGAAGAGAGAGGTGTACTCTTCTCAGCTAAATATCTCTGCTTGTATAGTAGAGAAAAGTCTCATATTATGTATGTACACTTGTTAGGCCATGCTCTATCCATAGCCCAAATATCAAGCAAATCTGAGAGATTTTCATTTTTGGCTAAAAACGCATGATGTATACATCATGATTTTTGCAAAAATTGAAAATTCTCAAAATTGCTCAAAATAACGTATAAGATAGTACTTGAAGAGCTGAACAAGAATCTGTCAACGAAATGAAAAAATTCGCTCCCGTTCAGGAGATATGAGCATTTGAAATTCAAAATTTTCCTCTCTCAGCTTTCCCTTTAGAAGAGAGGTGTACTCTTCTCAGCTAAATATCTCTGCTTGTATAGTAGAGAAAAGTCTCATATTATGTATGTACACTTGTTAGGCCATGCTCTATCCATAGCCCAAATATCAAGCAAATCTGAGAGATTTTCATTTTTGGCTAAAAAACGCATGATGTATACATCATGATTTTTGCAAAAATTGAAAATTCTCAAATTACTCAAAATAACGTATAAGATAGTACTTGAAGAGCTGAACAAGAATCTGTCAACAAAATGAAAAAATTCGCTCCCGTTCAGGAGATATGAGCATTTGAAATTCGGAATTTTCCTCTCTCAGCTTTCCCTTTAGAGAAGAGAGGTGTACTCTTCTCAGCTAAATATCTCTGCTTGTATAGTAGAGAAAAGTCTCATATTATGTATGTACACTTGTTAGGCCATGCTCTATCCATAGCCCAAATATTAAGCAAATCTGAGAGATTTTCATTTTTTGGCTAAAAAAACGCATGATGTATACATCATGATTTTTTGCAAAAATTGAAATATTCTCAAAATTGCTCAAAATAACGTATAAGATAGTACTTGAAGAGCTGAACAGGAATCTGTCAACGAAATGAAAAAAATCGCTCCCGGTCAGGAGATATGAGCATTTGAAATTCGGAATTTTCCTCTCAGCTTTCCCTTTAGAAGAGAGGTGTACTTTTCTCAGCTAAATATCTCGGCTTGTATAGTAGAGAAAAGTCTCATATTATGTATGTACACTTGTTAGGTCATGCTCTATCCATAGCCCAAATATTAAGCAAATCTGAGAGATTTTTATTTTTTGGCGAAAAAAACGCATGATGTATACATCATGATGTTTTGCGAAAAAAGGCAAATTCTCAAGATTTCTCAAAATAACGTATAAGATAGTACTTGAAGAGCTGAACAAGAATCTGTCAACAAAATGAAAAAATTCGCTCCCGTTCAGGAGATATGAGCATTTGAAATTCGGAATTTTCCTCTCTCAGCTTTCCCTTTAGAGAAGAGAGGTGTACTCTTCTCAGCTCAATATCTCTGCTTGTATAGTAGAGAAAAGCCTCATATTATGTATGTACACTTGTTAGGCCATGCTCCAGCCATAGAACAAATATCAAGCAAATCTGAGAGATTTTCATTTTTGGCTAAAAACGCATGATGTATACATCATGATTTTTGCAAAAATTGAAAATTCTCAAAATTGCTCAAAATTACGTATAAGATAGTACTTGAAGAGCTGAACAAGAATCTGTCAACGAAATGAAAAAATTCGCTCCCGTTCAGGAGATATGAGTATTTGAAAATCGGAATTTTCCTCTCTCAGCTTTCCCTTGAGAGAAGAGAGAGGTGTACTCTTCTCAGCTAAATATCTCTGCTTGTATAGTAGAGAAAAGTCTCATATTATGTGTGTACACTTGTTAGGCCATGCTCTATCCATAGCCCAAATATCAAGCAAATCTGAGAGATTTTCATTTTTGGCTAAAAACGCATGATGTATACATCATGATTTTTACAAAAATTGAAAATTCTCAAAATTACTCAAAATAACGTATAAGATAGTACTTGAAGAGCTGAACAAGAATCTGTCAACGAAATGAAAAAATTCGCTCCCGTTCAGGAGATATGAGCATTTGAAATTCGGAATTTTCCTCTCTCAGCTTTCCCTTTAGAAGAGAGGTGTACTCTTCTCAGCTAAATATCTCTGCTTGTATAGTAGAGAAAAGTCTCATATTATGTATGTACACTTGTTAGGCCATGCTCTATCCATAGCCCAAATATCAAGCAAATCTGAGAGATTTTCATTTTTGGCTAAAAAAACGCATGATGTATACATCATGATTTTTTGCAAAAAAAAATTCTCAAAATTGCTCAAAATAACGTATAAGATAGTACTTGAAGAGCTGAACAAGAATCTGTCAACAAAATGAAAAAATTCGCTCCCGTTCAGGAGATATGAGCATTTGAAATTCGGAATTTTCCTCTCTCAGCTTTCCCTTTAGAGAAGAGAGGTGTACTCTTCTCAGCTAAATATCTCTGCTTGTATAGTGAGAAAAGTCTCATATTATGTATGTACACTTGTTAGGCCATGCTCTATCCATAGCCCAAATATCAAGCAAATCTGAGAGATTTTCATTTTTGGCTAAAAACGCATGATGTATACATCATGATTTTTGCAAAAATTGAAAATTCTCAAAATTGCTCAAAATAACGTATAAGATAGTACTTGAAGAGCTGAACAAGAATCTGTCAACAAAATGAAAAAATTCGCTCCCGTTCAGGAGATATGAGCATTTGAAATTCGAATTTTCCTCTCTCAGCTTTCCCTTTAGAGAAGAGAGGTGTACTCTTCTCAGCTAAATATCTCTGCTTGTATAGTAGAGAAAAGTCTCATATTATGTATGTACACTTGTTAGGCCATGCTCTATCCATAGCCCAAATATCAAGCAAATCTGAGAGATTTTCATTTTTGGCTAAAAAACGCATGATGTATACATCATGATTTTTTGCAAAAATTGAAAATTCTCAAAACTCAAAATAACGTATAAGATAGTACTTGAAGAGCTGAACAAGAATCTGTCAACAAAATGAAAAAATTCGCTCCCGTTCAGGAGATATGAGCATTTGAAATTCGGAATTTTCCTCTCTCAGCTTTCCCTTTAGAGAAGAGGTGTACTCTTCTCAGCTAAATATCTCTGCTTGTATAGTAGAGAAAAGTCTCATATTATGTATGTACACTTGTTAGGCCATGCTCTATCCATAGCCCAAATATCAAGCAAATCTGAGAGATTTTCATTTTTGGCTAAAAACGCATGATGTATACATCATGATTTTTGCAAAAAATGAAAACTCTCAAAATTGCTCAAAATAACGTATAAGATAGTACTTGAAGAGCTGAACAAGAATCTGTCAACAAAATGAAAAAATTCGCTCCCGTTCAGGAGATATGAGTATTTGATATTCTTAATTTTCCTCTCTCAGCTTTCCTTTAGAGAAGAGAGGTGTACTCTTCTCAGCTAAATATCTCTGCTTGTATAGTAGAGAAAAGTCTCATATTATGTATGTACACTTGTTAGGCCATGCTCTATCCATAGCCCAAATATCAAGCAAATCTGAGAGATTTTCATTTTTTGGCTAAAAAAACGCATGATGTATACATCATGATTTTTTGCAAAAAATTGAAAATTCTCAAAATTGCTCAAAATAACGTATAAGATAGTACTTGAAGAGCTGAACAAGAATCTGTCAACAAAATGAAAAAATTCGCTCCCGTTCAGGAGATATGAGCATTTGAAATTCGGAATTTTCCTCTCTCAGCTTGCCCGTTCGCGCAGCGGAAGGTGTACTCTTCTCAGCTAAATATCACTGCGTGTTTAGTAGAGAAAAATCTCATATTATGTATGTACACTTGTTAGGCCATGCTCTATCCATAGCCCAAATATCAAGCAAATCTGAGAGATTTTCATTTTTGGCTAAAAAACGCATGATGTATACATCATGATTTTTGCAAAAATTGAAAATTCTCAAAATTGCTCAAAATAACGTATAAGATAGTACTTGAAGAGCTAAACAAGAATCTGTCAACAAAATGTAAAAATTCGCTCCCGTCCAGGAGATATGAGCATTTGAAATTCGGAATTTTCCTCTGTCAGCTTTCCCTTGAGAGAAGAGAGAGAGAGGTGTACTCTTCTCAGCTAAATAACTCTGCTTGTATAGTAGAAAAGTCTCATATTATGTATGTACACTTGTTAGGCCATGCTCTATCCATAGCCCAAATATCAAGCAAATCTGAGAGATTTTCATTTTTGGCTAAAAAACGCATGATGTATACATCATGATTTTTTGCAAAAATGAAAATTCTCAAAATTGCTCAAAATAACGTATAAGATAGTACTTGAAGAGCTGAACAAGAATCTGTCAACAAAATGAAAAATTCGCTCCCGTTCAGGAGATATGAGCATTTGAAATTCAGATTTTCCTCTCTCAGCTTTCCCTTTAGAAGAGAGGTGTACTCTTCTCAGCTAAATATCTCTGCTTGTATAGTAGAGAAAAGTCTCATATTATGTGTGTACACTTGTTAGACCATGCTCTATCCATAGCCCAAATATCAAGCAAATATGAGGGAATTTCATACTTCGGCTATAAAAACGCATGATGTATACACCATTGTTTTTTGCAAATAATAAAAAATTCTCAAAATTGCTCAAAATAACGTATTAGATAGTACTTGAAGAGCTGAACAATAATCTGTCAACAAAATAAAAAAATTCGCTCCCGTTCAGGAGATATGAGCATTTGAAATTCAGAATTTTCCTCTCTCAGCTTTCCCTTTAGAGAGAGAGGTGTACACTTCTCAGCTAAATATCTCTGCTTGTATAGTAGAGAAAAGTCTCATATTATGTGTGTACACTTGTTAGGCCATGCTCTATCCATAGCCCAAGTATCAAGAAAATCTGAGAGATTTTTATTTTTTGGCTAAAAACGCATGATGTATACATCATGATTTTTGCAAAAATTGAAAATTCTCAAAATTGCTCAAAATAACGTATAAGATAGTACTTGAAGAGCTGAACAAGAATCTGTCAACAAAATAAAAAAATTCGCTCCCATTCAGGAGATATGAGCATTTGAAATTCGGAATTTTCCTCTCAGCTTGCCCTTTAGGGAAGAGAGAGGTGTACTCTTCTCAGCTAAATATCTCTGCTTGTATAGTAGAGAAAAGTCTCATATTATGTATGTACACTTGTTAGGCCATGCTCTATCCATAGCTCAAATATCAAGCAAATCTGAGAGATTTTCATTTTTTGGCTAAAAAAACGCATGATGTATACATCATGATTTTTTGCAAAAAATTGAAAATTCTCAAAATTGCTCAAAATAACGTATAAGATAGTACTTGAAGAGCTGAACAAGAATCTGTCAACAAAATGAAAAATTCGCTCCCGTTCAGGAGATATGAGCATTTGAAATTCGGAATTTTCCTCTCTCAGCTTTCCCTTTAGAGAAGAGAGAGGTGTACTCTTCTCAGCTAAATATCTCTGCTTGTATAGTAGAGAAAAGTCTCATATTATGTATGTACACTTGTTAGGCCATGCTCTATCCATAGCCCAAATATCAAGCAAATCTGAGAGATTTTCATTTTTGGCTAAAAACGCATGATGTATACATCATGATTTTTGCAAAAATTGAAGATTCTCAAAATTGCTCAAAAAAGCGTATGAGATAGTACTTGAAGAGCTGAACAAGAATCTGTCAACAAAATGAAAAATTCGCTCCTGTTCAGGAGATATGAGCATTTGAAATTCGGAATTTTTCTCTCTCAGCTTTCCCTTTAGAGAAGAGAGAGGTGTACTCTTCTCAGCTAAATATCTCTGCTTGTATAGTAGAGAAAAGTCTCATATTATGTAAGTACACTTGTTAGGCCATGCTCTATCCATAGCCCAAATATCAAGCAAATCTGAGAGATTTTCATTTTTTGGCAAAAAAAACGCATGGTGTATACATCATGATTTTTTGCAAAAAAATTGAAAATTCTCAAAATTGCTCAAAATAACGTATGAGATAGTACTTGAAGAGCTGAACAAGAATCTGTCAACAAAATGAAAAAATTCGCTCCCTGTTCAGGAGATATGAGCATTTGAAATTCGGAATTTTCCTCTCTCAGCTTTCCCTTTAGAGAAGAGAGAGGTGTACTCTTCTCAGCTAAATATCTCTGCTTGTATAGTAGAGAAAAGTCTCATATTATGTATGTACACTTGTTAGGCCATGCTCTATCCATAGCCCAAATATCAAGCAAATCTGAGAGATTTTCATTTTTGGCTAAAAACGCATGATGTATACATCATGATTTTTGCAAAAATTGAAAATTCTCAAAATTGCTCAAAATAACGTATAAGATAGTACTTGAAGAGCTGAACAAGAATCTGTCAACAAAATGAAAAATTCGCTCCCGTTCAGGAGATATGAGCATTTGAAATTCGGAATTTTCCTCTCTCAGCTTTCCCTTTAGAGAAGAGAGAGGTGTACTCTTCTCAGCTAAATATCTCTGCTTGTATAGTAGAGAAAAGTCTCATATTATGTATGTACACTTGTTAGGCCATGCTCTATCCATAGCTCAAATATCAAGCAAATCTGAGAGATTTTCATTTTTGGCTAAAAAACGCATGATGTATACATCATGATTTTTTGCAAAAAATTGAAAATTCTCAAAATTGCTCAAAATAACGTATAAGATAGTACTTGAAGAGCTGAACAAGAATCTGTCAACAAAATGAAAAATTCGCTCCTGTTCAGGAGATATGAGCATTTGAAATTGGAATTTTCCTCTCAGCTTTCCCTTTAGAGAAGAGAGAGGTGTACTCTTCTCAGCTAAATATCTCTGCTTGTATAGTAGAGAAAGTCTCATATTATTTATGTACACTTGTTAGGCCATGCTCTATCCATAGCCCAAATATCAAGCAAATCTGAGAGATTTTCATTTTTGGCTAAAAAACGCATGATGTATACATCATGATTTTTTGCAAAAATTGAAAATTCTCAAAATTGCTCAAAATAACGTATAAGATAGTACTTGAAGAGCTGAACAAGAATCTGTCAACAAAATGAAAAAATTGCTCCCGTTCAGGATATATGAGCATTTGAAATTCGGAATTTTCCTCTCTCAGCTTTCCCTTTAGAGAGAGAGGTGTACTCTCTCAGCTAAATATCTCTGCTTGTATAGTAGAGAAAAGTCTCATATTATGTACACTTGTTAGGCCATGCTCTATCTATTGCCCAAATACCAAGAAAATCTGAGAGACTTCCATTTTTGGCTAAAAATACGCATGATGTATACATCATGATTTTTTGCAAAAAATTGAAATTTCTCAAAATTGCTCAAAATAACGTATAAGATAGTACTTGAAGAGCTGAACAAGAATCTGTCAACGAAATGTGAAAATTCGCTCCCGTTCAGGAGATATGAGCATTTGAAATTCGGAATTTTCCTGTCTCAGCTTTCCCTTTAGAGAAGAGAGAGGTGTACTCTTCTCAGCTAAATATCTCTGCTTGTATAGTAGAGAAAAGTCTCATATTATGTATGTACACTTGTTAGGCCATGCTCTATCCATAGCCCAAATATCAAGCAAATCTGAGAGATTTTCATTTTTTGGTTAAAAAAACGCATGATGTATACATCATGATTTTTGCAAAAATTGAAAATTCTCAAAATTGCTCAAAATAACGTATGAGATAGTACTTGAAGAGCTGAACAAGAATCTGTCAACAAAATGAAAAAATTCGCTCCCGTTCAGGAGTTATGAGCATTTGAAATTCGGAATTTTCCTCTCTCAGCTTTCCCTTTAGAGAAGAGAGAGGTGTACTCTTCTCAGCTAAATATCTCTGCTTGTATAGTAGAGAAAAGTCTCATATTATGTATGTACACTTGTTAGGCCATGCTCTATCCATAGCCCAAATATCAAGCAAATCTGAGAGATTTTCATTTTTGGGCTAAAAAAACGCATGATGTATACATCATGATATTTTGCAAAAAATTGAAAATTCTCAAAATTGCTCAAAATAACGTATAAGATAGTACTTGAAGAGCTGAACAAGAATCTGTCAACAAAATGAAAAAATTCGCTCCCGTTGAGGAGATATGAGCATTTGAAATTCGGAATTTTCCTCTCAGCTTCCCTTTAGAGAAGAGAGGTGTACTCTTCTCAGCTAAATATCTCTGCTTGTATAGTAGAGAAAAGTCTCATATTATGTATGTACACTTGTTAGGCCATGCTCTATCCATAGCCCAAATATCAAGCAAATCTGAGAGATTTTCATTTTTGGCTAAAAACGCATGATGTATACATCATGATTTTTGCAAAAATTGAAAATTCTCAAAATTGCTCAAAATAACGTATAAGATAGTACTTGAAGAGCTGAACAAGAATCTGTCAACAAAATGAAAAATTGCCCTGTTCAGGAGATATGAGCATTTGAAATTGGAATTTTCCTCTCTCAGCTTTCCCTTTAGAGAAGAGAGAGGTACTCTTCTCAGCTAAATATCTCTGCTTGTATAGTAGAAAAGTCTCATATTATGTATGTACACTTGTTAGGCCATGCTCTATCCATAGCCCAAATATCAAGCAAATCTGAGAGATTTTCATTTTTGGCTAAAAACGCATGATGTATACATCATGATTTTTGCAAAAATTGAAAATTCTCAAAATTGCTCAAAATAACGTATAAGATAGTACTTGAAGAGCTGAACAAGAATCTGTCAACAAATGAAAAAATTCGCCCTGTTCAGGAGATATGAGCATTTGAAATTGGAATTTTCCTCTCTCAGCTTTCCCTTTAGAGAAGAGAGAGGTGTACTCTTCTCAGCTAAATATCTCTGCTTGTATAGTAGAGAAAAGTCTCATATTATGTATGTACACTTGTTAGGCCATGCTCTATCCATAGCCAAATATCACAAATCTGAGAGATTTTCATTTTTGGCTAAAACGCATGATGTATACATCATGATTTTTGCAAAAATTGAAAATTCTCAAAATTGCTCAAAATAACGTATAAGATAGTACTTGAAGAGCTGAACAAGAATCTGTCAACAAAATGAAAAAATTCGCTCCTGTTCAGGAGATATGAGCATTTGAAATTCGGAATTTTCCTCTCTCTTTCCCTTTAGAGAAGAGAGAGGTGTACTTTTCTCAGCTAAATATCTCTGCTTGTATAGTAGAGAAAAGTCTCATATTATGTATGTACACTTGTTAGGCCATGCTCTATCCATAGCCCAAATATCATAAATCTGAGAGATTTTCATTTTTGGCTAAAAACGCATGATGTATACATCATGATTTTTGCAAAAATTGAAAATTCTCAAAATTGCTCAAAATAACGTATAAGATAGTACTTGAAGAGCTGAACAAGAATCTGTCAACAAAATGAAAAAATTCGCTGTTCAGGAGATATGAGCATTTGAAATTCGGAATTTTCCTCTCTCAGCTTTCCCTCTACGGGAGAGAGAGGCCTGCTGCTCTCAGCTAACTATCTCTGCTTGTATAGTAGTGAAGAGTTTCATATTATGTATGTACACTTGTTAGGCCATGCTCTATCCATAGCCCAAATATCACAAATCTGAGAGATTTTCATTTTTGGCTAAAAACGCATGATGTATAC
This sequence comes from Laodelphax striatellus, assembly GCA_017141395.1. Taxonomy (NCBI): domain Eukaryota; kingdom Metazoa; phylum Arthropoda; class Insecta; order Hemiptera; family Delphacidae; genus Laodelphax; species Laodelphax striatellus. Next base: position 92,507 of record CM029542.1, read on the forward strand.
ATCATGATTTTTGCAAAAATTGAAAATTCTCAAAATTGCTCAAAATAACGTATAAGATAGTACTTGAAGAGCTGAACAAGAATCTGTCAACAAAATGAAAAAATTCGCTCCCTGTTCAGGAGATATGAGCATCTGAAATCCGGCATTTTCCTCTCTCCGCTTTCCCTTTACAGAAGAGCGAGGTGTACTCTTCTCAGCTAAATATCTCTGCTCGTACACTAGAGCAACCTCTCATATTATGTATGTACCCCTGTTAGGCCATGCCCTCTCCATAGCCCAAATATCAAGCAAATCTGAGAGATTTTCATTTTTGGCTAAAAAACGCATGATGTATACATCATGATTTTTGCAAAAATTGAAAATTCTCAAAATTGCTCAAAATAACGTATAAGATAGTACTTGAAGAGCTGAACAAGAATCTGTCAACAAATGAAAAATTCGCTCCCGTTCAGGAGATATGAGCATTTGAAATTCGGAATTTTCCTCTCTCAGCTTTCCCCTTAGAGAAGAGAGAGTTGTACTCTTCTCAGCTAAATATCTCTGCTTGTATAGTAGAGAAAAGTCTCATATTATGTATGTACACTTGTTAGGCCATGCTCTATCCATAGCCCAAATATCAAGCAAATCTGAGAGATTTTCATTTTTGGCTAAAAACGCATGATGTATACATCATGATTTTTGCAAAAATTGAAAATTCTCAAAATTGCTCAAAATAACGTATAAGATAGTACTTGAAGAGCTGAACAAGAATCTGTCAACAAAATGAAAAATCTGCCCTGTTCAGGAGATATGAGCATTTGAAATTCGGAATTTTCCACTCTCAGCTTTCCCTTTAGAGAAGAGAGAGGTGTACCCGTCTCAGCTAAGTAGCTCCGCTCGTATAGTCGAGAAGAGTCTCTTATTATGTATGTACACTTGTTAGGCCATGCTCTATCCATAGCCCAAATATCAAGCAAATCTGAGAGATTTTCATTTTTGGCTAAAAACGCATGATGTATACATCATGATTTTTGCAAAAATTGAAAATTCTCAAAATTGCTCAAAATAACGTATAAGATAGTCCTTGAAGGGCTGCACAAGAGTCTGTCAACAAAATGAAAAATTCGCCCTGTTCAGGAGATATGAGCATTTGAAATTCGGAATTTTCCTCTCTCAGCTTTCCCTTTAGAGAAGAGAGAGGTGTACTCTTCTCAGCTAAATATCTCTGCTTGTATAGTAGAGAAAAGTCTCATATTATGTATGTACACTTGTTAGGCCATGCTCTATCCATAGCCCAAATATCAAGCAAATCTGAGAGATTTTCATTTTTTGGCTAAAAAACCGCATGATGTATACATCATGATTTTTTGCAAAAAATTGAAAATTCTCAAAATTGCTCAAAATAACGTATAAGATAGTACTTGAAGAGCTGAACAAGAATCTGTCAACAAAATGAAAAATTCGCTCCTGTTCAGGAGATATGAGCATTTGAAATTCGGAATTTTCCTCTCTCAGCTTTCCTTTAGAGAAGAGAGAGGTGTACTCTCTCAGCTAAATATCTCTGCTTGTATAGTAGAGAAAAGTCTCATATTATGTATGTACACTTGTTAGGCCATGCTCTATCCATAGCTCCAAATATCAAGCAAATCTGAGAGATTTTCATTTTTGGCTAAAAACGCATGATGTATACATCATGATTTTTGCAAAAATTGAAAATTCTCAAAATTGCTCAAAATAACGTATAAGATAGTACTTGAAGAGCTGAACAAGAATCTGTCAACAAAATGAAAAATTCTCCCTGTTCAGGAGATATGAGCATTTGAAATTCGGAATTTTCCTCTCTCAGCTTTCCTTTAGAGAAGAGAGAGGTGTACTCTTCTCAGCTAAATATCTCTGCTTGTATAGTAGAGAAAAGTCTCATATTATGTATGTACACTTGTTAGGCCATGCTCTATCCATAGCCCAAATATCATAAATCTGAGAGATTTTCATTTTTTGGCTAAAAAAACGCATGATGTATACATCATGATTTTTTGCAAAAAATTGAAAATTCTCAAAATTGCTCAAAATAACGTATAAGATAGTACTTGAAGAGCTGAACAAGAATCTGTCAACAAAATGAAAAATTCGCTCCCGTTCAGGAGATATGAGCATTTGAAATTCGGAATTTTCCTCTCTCAGCTTTCCCTTTAGAGAAGAGAGAGGTGTACTCTTCTCAGCTAAATATCTCTGCTTGTATAGTAGAGAAAAGTCTCATATTATGTATGTACACTTGTTAGGCCATGCTCTATCCATAGCCCAAATATCAAGCAAATCTGAGAGATTTTCATTTTTTGGCTAAAAAAACGCATGATGTATACATCATGATTTTTGCAAAAATTGAAAATTCTCAAAATTGCTCAAAATAACGTATAAGATAGTACTTGAAGAGCTGAACAAGAATCTGTCAACAAAATGAAAAATTCGCTCCCTGTTCAGGAGATATGAGCATTTGAAATTCGGAATTTTCCTCTCTCAGCTTTCCCTTTAGAGAAGAGAGAGGTGTACTCTTCTCAGCTAAATATCTCTGCTTGCATAGTAGAGAAAAGTCTCATATTATGTATGTACACTTGTTAGGCCATGCTCATCCATAGCCCAAATATCAAGCAAATCTGAGAGATTTTCATTTTTGGCTAAAAACGCATGATGTATACATCATGATTTTTGCAAAAATTGAAAATTCTCAAAATTGCTCAAAATAACGTATAAGATAGTACTTGAAGAGCTGAACAAGAATCTGTCAACAAAATGAAAAATTCGCTCCTGTTCAGGAGATATTAGCATTTTAGATTTGGAATTTTCCTCTCTCAGCTTTCCGCTTAGAGAAGAGAGGGGTGTACTCTTGTCATCTAGGTGTCTCTGCTTGTATAGTAGAGAAAAGTCTCATATTATGTATGTACACTTGTTAGGCCATGCTCTATCCATAGCCCAAATATCAAGCAAATCTGAGAGATTTTCATTTTTGGCTAAAAACGCATGATGTATACATCATGATTTTTGCAAAAATTGAAAATTCTCAAAATTGCTCAAAATAACGTATAAGATAGTACTTGAAGAGCTGAACAAGAATCTGTCAACAAAATGAAAAATTCGCTCCCGTTCAGGAGATATGAGCATTTGAAATTCGGAATTTTCCTCTCTCAGCTTTCCCTTTAGAGAAGAGAGAGGTACTCTTCTCAGCTAAATATCTCTGCTTGTATAGTAGAGCAAAGTCTCATATTATGTATGTACACTTGTTAGGCCATGCTCTATCCATAGCCCAAATATCAAGCAAATCTGAGAGATTTTCATTTTTGGCTAAAAACGCATGATGTATACATCATGATTTTTGCAAAAATTGAAAATTCTCAAAATTGCTCAAAATAACGTATAAGATAGTACTTGAAGAGCTGAACAAGAATCTGTCAACAAAATGAAAAATTCGCTCCTGTTCAGGAGATATGAGCATTTGAAATTCGGAATTTTCCTCTCAGCTTTCCCTTTATAGAAGGGAGAGGTGTACTATTCTTAGCTAAATATCTTTTCTTGTATAGTAGAGAAAAGTCTCATAATATGTATGTACACTTGTTAGGCCATGCTCTATCCATAGCCCAAATATCAAGGCTGAGAGATTTTCATTTTTGGCTAAAAACGCATGATGTATACATCATGATTTTTGCAAAAATTGAAAATTCTCAAAATTGCTCAAAATAACGTATAAGATAGTACTTGAAGAGCTGAACAAGAATCTGTCAACAAAATGAAAAATTCGCTGTTCAGGAGATATGAGCATTTGAAATTCGGAATTTTCCTCTCTCAGCTTTCCCTTTAGAGAAGAGAGAGGTGTACTCTTCTCAGCTAAATATCTCTGCTTGTATAGTAGAGAAAAGTCTCATATTATGTATGTACACTTGTTAGGCCATGCTCTATCCATAGCCCAAATATCAAGCAAATCTGAGAGATTTTCATTTTTTGGCTAAAAAAACGCATCATGATTTTTTGCAAAAAATTGAAAATTCTCAAAATTGCTCAAAATAACGTATAAGATAGTACTTGAAGAGCTGAACAAGAATCTGTCAACAAAATGAAAAAATTCGCTCCCGTTCAGGAGATATGAGCATTTGAAATTCGGAATTTTCCTCTCTCAGCTTTCCCTTTAGAGAAGAGAGAGGTGTACTCTTCTCAGCTAAATATCTCTGCTTGTATAGTAGAGAAAAGTCTCATATTATGTATGTACACTTGTTAGGCCATGCTCTATCCATAGCCCAAATATCAAGCAAATCTGAGAGATTTTCATTTTTTGGCTAAAAAAACGCATGATGTATACATCATGATTTTTTGCAAAAAATTGAAAATTCTCAAAATTGCTCAAAATAACGTATAAGATAGTACTTGAAGAGCTGAACAAGAATCTGTCAACAAAATGAAAAATTTGCTCCGGTTCAGGAGATATGATCATTTAAATTTGTGAATTTTCCCCTCTATGTTTTCCCTTTAGAGAAGAGAGAGGTGTTTTTTTCTAAGATAAATATCTCTGCTTGTATAGTAGAGACAAGTCTCATATTATGTATGTACACTTGTTAGGCCATGCTCTATCCATAGCTCCAAATATCAAGCAAATCTGAGAGATTTTCATTTTTTGGCTAAAAAAACGCATGATGTATACATCATGATTTTTTGCAAAAAATTGAAAATTCTCAAAATTGCTCAAAATAACGTATAAGATAGTACTTGAAGAGCTGAACAAGAATCTGTCAACAAAATGAAAAATTGCGTTCCCGTTCAGGAGATATGAGCATTTGAAATTCGGAATTTTCCTCTCTCAGCTTTCCCTTTAGAGAAGAGAGAGGTGTACTCTTCTCAGCTAAATATCTCTGCTTGTATAGTAGAGAAAAGTCTCATATTATGTATGTACACTTGTTAGGCCATGCTCTATCCATAGCCCAAATATCAAATCTGAGAGATTTTCATTTTTATTAAAAACGCATGATGTATACATCATGATTTTTGCAAAAATTGAAAATTCTCAAATTGCTCAAAATAACGTATAAGATAGTACTTGAAGAGCTGAACAAGAATCTGTCAACAAAATGAAAAATTCGCCCTGTTCAGGAGATATGAGCATTTGAAATTCGGAATTTTCCTCTCAGCTTTCCCTTTAGAGAAGAGAGAGGTGTACTCTTCTCAGCTAAATATCTCTGCTTGTATAGTAGAGAAAAGTCTCATATTATGTGTGTACACTTGTTAGGCCATGCTCTATCCATAGCCCAAATATCAAGCAAATCTGAGAGATTTTCATTTTTAAAAACGCATGATGTATACATCATGATTTTTGCAAAAATTGAAAATTCTCAAAATTGCTCAAAATAACGTATAAGATAGTACTTGAAGAGCTGAACAAGAATCTGTCAACAAAATGAAAAAATTCGCTCCTGTTCAGGAGATATGAGCATTTGAAATTGGAATTTTCCTCTCTCAGCTTTCCCTTTAGAGAAGAGAGAGGTGTACTCTTCTCAGCTAAATATCTCTGCTTGTATAGTAGAGAAAAGTCTTATTATGTATGTACACTTGTTAGGCCATGCTCTATCCATAGCCCAAATATCAAGCAAATCTGAGAGATTTTCATTTTTGGCTAAAAACGCATGATGTATACATCATGATTTTTGCAAAAATTGAAAATTCTCAAAATTGCTCAAAAAAACGTATAAGATAGTACTTGAAGAGCTGAACAAGAATCTGTCAACAAAATGAAAAAATTCGCTCCCTTTCAGGAGATATGAGCATTTGAAATTCGGAATTTTCCTCTCTCAGCTTTCCCTTTAGAGAAGAGAGAGGTACTCTTCTCAGCTAAATATCTCTGCTTGTATAGTAGAGAAAAGTCTCATATTATGTATGTACACTTGTTAGGCCATGCTCTATCCATAGCCCAAATATCAAATCTGAGAGATTTTCATTTTTTGGCTAAAAAAACGCATGATGTATACATCATGATTTTTTGCAAAAAATTGAAAATTCTCAAAATTGCTCAAAATAAAGTATAAGATAGTACTTGAAGAGCTGAACAAGAATCTGTCAACAAAATGAAAAATTCGCTCCTGTTCAGGAGATATGAGCATTTGAAATTCGGAATTTTCCTCTCTCAGCTTTCCCTTTAGAGAAGAGAGAGGTGTACTCTTCTCAGCTAAATATCTCTGCTTGTATAGTAGAGAAAAGTCTCATATTATGTATGTACACTTGTTAGGCCATGCTCTATCCATAGCCCAAATATCATAAATCTGAGAGATTTTCATTTTTGGCTAAAAACGCATGATGTATACATCATGATTTTTGCAAAAATTGAAAATTCTCAAAATTGCTCAAAATAACGTATAAGATAGTACTTGAAGAGCTGAACAAGAATCTGTCAACAAAATGAAAAAATTCGCTCATGTTCAGGAGGTATGAGCATTTGAAATTCGGAATTTTCCTCTCTCAGCTTTCCCTTTAGAGAAGAGAGAGGTGTACTCTTCTCAGCTAAATATCTCTGCTTGTATAGTAGAGAAAAGTCTCATATTATGTATGTACACTTGTTAGCCATGCTCTATCCATAGCCCAAATATCAAGCAAATCTGAGAGATTTTCATTTTTGGCTAAAAACGCATGATGTATACATCATGATTTTTGCAAAAATTGAAAATTCTCAAAATTGCTCAAAATAACGTATAAGATAGTACTTGAAGAGCTGAACAAGAATATGTCAACAAAATGAAAAAATTCGCTCCTGTTCAGGAGATATGAGCATTTGAAATTCGGAATTTTCCTCTCTCAGCTTTCCCTCTAGAGAAGAGAGAGGTGTACTCTTCTCAGCTAAATATCTCTGCTTGTAGAGTAGAGAAAAGTCTCATATTATGTATGTACACTTGTTAGGCCATGCTCTATCCATAGCCCAAATATCAAGAAAATCTGAGAGACTTACATTTTTTGGCCTAAAAAACCCATGATGTATACATCATGATTTTTTGCAAAAAATTGAAAATTCTCAAAATTGCTCAAAATAACGTATAAGATAGTACTTGAAGAGCTGAACAAGAATCTGTCAACAAAATGAAAAAATTCGCTCCCGTTCAGGAGATATGAGCATTTGAAATTCGGAATTTTCCTCTCTCAGCTTTCCCTTTAGAGAAGAGAGAGGTGTACTCTTCTCAGCTAAATATCTCTGCTTGTATAGTAGAGAAAAGTCTCATATTATGTATGTACACTTGTTAGGCCATGCTCTATCCATAGCCCAAATATCAAGCATATCTGAGAGATTTTCATTTTTTGGCTAAAAAAACGCATGATGTATACATCATGATTTTTTGCAAAAAATTGAAAATTCTCAAAATTGCTCAAAATAACGTATAAGATAGTACTTGAAGAGCTGAACAAGAATCTGTCAACAAAGTTGCAAAATTCGGTCCTTTTCAGGAGATATGAGCATTTGAAATTCGGAATTTTCCTCTCTCAGCTTTCCCTTTAGAGAAGAGAGAGGTACTCTTCTCAGCTAAATATCTCTGCTTGTATAGTAGAGAAAAGTCTCATATTATGTATGTACACTTGGTAGTCCATGCTCTATCCATAGCCCAAATATCAAGCAAATCTGAGAGATTTTTATTTTTGGCTAAAAACGCATGATGTATACATCACGCTTTTTGCAAAAAATTGAAAATTCTCAAAATTGCTCAAAATAACGTATAAGATAGTACTTGAAGAGCTGAACAAGAATCTGTCAACAAAATGAAAAAATTCGCTCCCGTTCAGGAGATATGAGCATTTGAAATTCGGAATTTTCCTCTCTCAGCTTTCCCTTTAGAGAAGAGAGAGGTGTACTCTTCTCAGCTAAATATCTCTGCTTGTATAGTAGAGAAAAGTCTCATATTATGTATGTACACTTGTTAGGCCATGCTCTATCCATAGCCCAAATATCAAGCAAATCTGAGAGATTTTCATTTTTTGGCTAAAAAAACGCATGATGTATACATCATGATTTTTTGCAAAAAATTGAAAATTCTCAAAATAACGTATAAGATAGTACTTGAAGAGCTGAACAAGAATCTGTCAACAAAATGAAAAAATTCGCTCCCGTTCAGGAGATATGAGCATTTGAAATTCGGAATTTTCCTCTCTCAGCTTTCCCTTTAGAGAAGAGGTGTACTCTTCTCTGACATCTAGCGGAAATCTTTTAAACTCCGACAACAAACTTCACACTTGTGCCGCTAGGTAGCAGTAGTAAACAGTCTCGAAATTCCCTCGATGATTTCAAAATATTTGCATAATATTCCTTTTAAAAGTCAAAAACTGAAAAATCTCATTTTAATCACAAATAACTCTATCTTAGCTCACAAACTTGATGCAGTACATGAATTTAGCTTGTTAGTTAGATATAAAGCGTATATTTACGTAATTTTCTGCTGAATAAAAGCTTTTTAATGTCTTGACAACTGATAAACTTGAACTCTTTATTTGGCAATGGGTTTGATTTTTCACAGATAACATTTCAACCGCTTATTGTATCGAAATATATCACTGAACAAATTTTATAGAAAATTGAAATCTCTACAAGACTTGATTCATTTGATGACACAAAATGATCAAACAAGTTCACAAGATACCTCAAACTCTAGAAGTCAAGCCAGTTGGGTTTATAACTCGAATACTTATTATACTTCATAAGAGCTATTTTCTTTGAGGTTTCAACACTATATCAAATGGATTTCATGAATCTTATTACTCAATAGTTCATCAAAACTTGTCCAAAACTAATAAAAGAATTAGAGACCTTCAGTATATGGATACCTCGATCTTTATCTTTCAATAGTAGCCTATATTTTTCATACAATATAAAATATTATAAGAAATAATTTGTCAAATATTTAATAGAACATGTAATCTAAGGGTTTTCGTTAAAATAAAAAATAAGGAAGATAATATTATTTGATGAAACCGGGAACGCTGTTCCCTTTCTTGACCGTTAACGATGTTTCCAACAATTTCTCGTAGATTCATCATATCAGATTATCATTTCTTGATGTTTCTGATAACCGTAGATTGCGATGGCAAAGACATAATATCTCTCTATCTATCTAATGCCAAACATCAAATGAAATGGATCTGATTATACATTCCAAATTCAAACATGGGATAGAAAGAAGAAGAACTTAACTCACTCGAGTTTTTATATTAAAATTCTCATGAATAAACATCATTATTACAAAAAGAGGATAAAACATCTCTTTTTTTAATATTATTATAGAAAAAGTTATTAGAATATCATAATTTATTCGAGAACAGGATGATAAGAAGCTTTTTCAATTGACGAATGATTTGCTTCATCAGTGATGGTTTAAAAAAACCACAGCAAAAATATTAGTTAATGATTTTAAATCTTTCAGCAATAGGCCAATAGACATCAATTTCAATATTACAAATGGTTACTTCACTTATTTTATGGGAAAGATATATTTTCTTAAATCAGTTGACAAAATTCTTCAAGTCAATGTAGCACTATTCTTCAATTATCCTAAATAATTATTGTACAAGTCGATATGACAGTCGATACTTAAAAAATACTTTAATCTGTTACTATCGTCATTCAAATATACTAAATATCAGAAGAATAATTTCAATTTCAATATGATGGTAGAAAAGATGAAAATATTACAGCAAAAATTCACAACTTAGGACTAACCGTATATTTTTCAAATGGTATTCTGTAGTACATGATAATAGGTTTCATTCGTAGGCTAAAACTCTCATTTTACTTTATCACATCCTATTTAGACTATCAACATACATAATCTTTCGACTTCTAGACGAATGTTTTTCATTTGAAAGTGTATAAAATACTGTATTGGCCCAAACTAAGTTTCATTTTGATTTTAAACTATTATTTTTTTCATTTCAAGTTCATTATTTACATATACTAATATTTCATATACATAGAGGTAGAAATGAACTGTTTTTTCATCTCGCTGAAAACATGAATACATACGTCAGTTCATAAATGCTTATGTTATACATTTATTCATACATGAAGTAGTCTATCAATCCTCTATTTTTCAAATCATATGGCTAATATTGATATGTATGATTATAATTAATTCATGGGCGCTATTATTACTCAAGCTGAATTTGCTACACTTTTTTGTGATAAGCCTACTGTGTGTGATAGATGAGATGACAGAGTTTATAGCATATTATATTAATATTAAATTAAGCATTTGATACAAGTTTTCTACCCACTATTTTTTTAATGAGATTACGCTATAGAGTATACATTGAGTATGGCGTAGAGTATACAGCATAGATTAATATTACAGTTTGAATAAAACAAGTTGACACTCACTAGAACAGTTTTTGTCAGAAAGCGTCCAATGTCCGAACAGCTGACCATTTGATTCAATGTTAGCATTTCAGATGTTTGGTCGTTTTCTGACAAAAACGGTTCTAGTGAGTGGTTCTTGAGCACCAGGCCAAGTGTCAACTTGTTTTATTCAAACTATAAATTATAAACACTAAATTGACTTAGAAAGCAAGATACTCACAAATTATGTGTGTAATTATGCAACTTATGCAAATTATGCAACACATAATTTGTGAGTATCTTGCTTTCTAAGTCAATTTAGTGTTTATAATTTGCTAAAGTGAGAAAAGAATGGATCCACAACAACCAAACTATAAAGTTAGCATTTGATACAAGTTTTCTATTCACTTTTTGAAGAGAGTTGAACTGTAAATTCTTAAAAGACAGTTGAACTTGAAAGAAGACGGACTTGAAATTCTAGGGCTCTTATGAATCAAACAGTTGATTAACCTGATCCTGTATACAGACCGACATAGATTTGGGCGTTAAAATAGTTTTATTAGCGGTGGATTCATGCAGTTTTTTGGCAGTGGACGGTAGAGGAGTTTTCAAACAACTGAAATCAGATTTCAACTGGCTAAAAACCAGATTTCTCCTAACACGACGTGCACTCCTTGGTGTGTCAAACACGGTTTTACGCACCGAAAACGGAACTATTTCTGACACTTTCTCGTTGTTTATCGCGCCAGAATTTGCTGCGTCATCAATATTTTCATTGTTAATCTTGTCAAAAACTGTTACTTGATCATTTCCCTTCTGTTTGTTGGTCACAACCTCACCGAACTCCCTAAACAATCCCAAAAACTCACCATTCAGCTCGTTGAACTGTTCTTCTTGTTCGATCAGCGACTCTTCTAGTAGCTTTATTTGTGACATGATTTGCTTACGACTTTCAAACAAAATTTCACTTTTCCGAACCAACAATTTGTGTTTTTCCATTAGTTTTGACATAACACTGTCTTGGTGCTCTGAAACCCCATTATTTAATACTGTTACAGCGATCTGACAGTTTTGAGAACTTAGAGTGTTATCTTCAACTGTCTCCATATTTTTCGTAAATCGTTCTCCTACACTATTTTTCACATCTGTTTCAGCCTCTACCAACCTATTCACATCCATTTCTTGTTCTAGATTCCTTCCAGCATTGATTTCTGCTCCCGAATTCGTTCTAGCATCGATTGCCTCTCCCGAATCCCTTTCAACAATATTTTTCACTCCACTATCCAACGTTGTAATCTCATTTTCATCGTCTTCACAAAATGTTTCGTTCTGTACAAACCTCAATGTATTATCCAGCGATTCATTCAGCGTTTCTACTCCAAGATCAACGCTCCGATTATTTATTAGTTCCTCCTCATTTTTCAATGAAGCTTTGTTAACTTGACGAAACTTTTTATCATCGAACAAAACTTTTCGGGAGGTGTTGTTTGGAATCAGAAATGTGTCTCCTAGATTTCGATTTTTTTCAGCATAAACGTTCGAAGCGCCGCCGCCATTTTCTTCATAAAACTTGCCAGCAAACAGATTTTTCTGAACCACAAATGTATCTCCATCTTTCTCTTCTTCAACATCATTCGCTTTTTCTACAGTTTTCGATACTCCTCCATTAATTTCACAAGATGTTTCTCCAGGATATGCCGAAAACGTTGTCCCCAATTGAATATTGCTCAGGGTCTCATCAATATTGTCCACAGCTTTCAAGCTGTCATCAATATTCGGATCGTTCACAATCAAAGTGCTCGATTCATAATTATTCAAGATGGTGTCGTAGTTATTGAAGCTATCCTCTTCGACCGTATCATTCGATATGAACGAATCCTTACGTTTGCGTATTATGAATTTCGGAGATTCTTTACCGATATTTTTATGGTGATTGGGATCAGATACAGAAGGCTGCTGCAACTTTCTATCGACTTTGCTCGCATAGCATTGAGGTTGTTTCAATTTTGAATTTCCATTCACAATGGTACTGGTAAAACTACGTCGTGTTCCGATTCCATTCACAATATTACTAGAAACACTACGACGAGTTCCGTTTCCATTCACAATATTACTAGAAATACTACGTCTGCCGCCGTGGTTCGTCTCCTGCTTAGGCCGAACATTTTCTTTCACTTCTTTTGTATTTTCAAAATCATTTTCTTCCGAATCAGACTTCCCGTTTCGGCAAAAATCTACCAACAGCGACTCAGATCCTTCGCTTCTCATTTGGCAAATCTTTTCGAATTCCATTTCCGAAACCGACATCTTTCTCTGTCTTTCAGCCATTTTCTTCGTCTTCTGATCGACCGCAAGCATGTTACTAGTATCTCGAGACACTTCGTTTTCAGAATACAACGCCTGTTTAGACACAGGATCACACAAATCTGAGGGGTTTCTTGAATTATTCAAATCATTTGTCTTCCAGCTTACTGGGTAATTGAAATTGGTCAACTTTGACAAATCAATTGCTGTGTTTGAAGCAGGAAAATTGAAATTTGGTACAGGAAAATTGAGATTTGTCACATCATTACCTGAATTTGACCCGGCTTTGACATTGTAACTGGAATTCGGCAATTTTGTCTGCGCTCTACTGCAATCGTTCAACTGCCCTGTGGTAGGATATCTGAAATTCTCTGCTACCTTTGTAATAGGGGATTTGGATTCATCAGTTACGGGATACTTGAAATTAAGCATTGGTGATTCAGTTTGTCCCTGAGTTGTGGGGTGGTTGAAATTTTGCATACCAACACCTTTCTGTGTAATATCTTCTGGTTTGCCAGTTTCTTCTGGGGGAACAACGTTAATTTTGACGGCAGACTCTAAGGCATGCGGAAGTGTACTAAGCCTAGGCATAACAGGCGATTCGATAGTCTTTAGAGAGAGAGTTTTGGAATTTGAAAAGGCACTTAGCTGAGGCGGAACCGGCGACTGCACCACGTTCCAATGGAGCATCTGTTGCTGTTTTTTCAGGCATTTTTTTGCAGAATCCGTAGAGGTCGTGAAGTTTTTGAACAGCTGATGAACTGGTTTGGTAGTTGTTGTTGTTGGCCGGAAGTTGTGGTCCTTGAGCGGAAGTCGGAAACCGGAAGTGTATTGGTGCTCCATGCCGCCCAAAATTCTAGTTTTTGACTGGTCTTCCATGGGATAAACGCCGGTAACATCATGATCCTGTGTAGAAAAAATCATTGTAAGTCAAAATGTTTTATACTAGAAGTATTTCAAAATAATGTTATTGTAAAACAAAAAGTTAAAATACATAATATTAAAAGTAGATTTAGTAGAGTTCAAAAAATAATCAATTAGGCCCGCCGCAAAGTAATCCACGAACGTGGAAGTAGCCACGCCGTGGATGTAAGGCCGTGAGCCCATTGAGCAACTGCTATCTGACTTCAGTCAGAAACCCAGTGTTGCCAGATAACATTTGGCTGATAGTTTAGATTACACGATTACCCGAAAAATAGCCAAATGCTATCTGGCAACGCTGGGTTGCTGACTGAAGTCAGATAGCAGTTGCTCCGTGGGCACACAGCCTAATAGAACGGCACAATATTTCAAATTCAAGGAGGTCAAATTATAATAGAGTAGTGTGGGACTGTTGAATCCATTTTACAATCTCAATTTAATTTTCATATGCTTTTTATAATAATTGACTTTGTTATGGATTTTGTAAAATGTTGCAACAATGAATGAATTTGAATATTAGTAATACATTATTAAGAGAGGATTCAACAACCTCTTTTCACTCTATGACTTACTACAATATTATAATGATGTTTAACATGACAAGAACATTTCTTCACAATAATTTTAAAACGGCCGTTTTGAGCCTTTTTATTTTAGGTTTCATCAACCCAAATCAACTATTTTGAATCAGCCCACTTGATTGGCATTGTACTGATCTTTGATCAAAATTGTTTCAGCTTTGTGCAACCCAATATATTATAATCATAAGATTAAACAATAAAGTTGAAAATTAAATAAATAACTCTTCTATTGAATCCTTCACATTTAGGCTACAATTTTTACATTTTTTTTTATTGTATGGCTTTTAATCGGTGGGGATATTATTACATAAATATGCTACGGTACTATAGAACAAATCATAAATTTTTAGCAAATCAGCTTCAACTGAGGTTTCAGTGTATAGATTATTGATGAATATTGAAGAACGATTGATGAACTCTGTACTTAATGGCCGATAAATATTCTTGATTCTTGAACCAAAAGAAAATTAAGAACATATACTTTTAGGTGGTTAATTTTGAAACAGACAGTTGGAGCCTATTAATTTATGAATATTAGCCCCTGCGCCCACTAAGCAACTGCTAACTGATTTCAGTCAGCAACCAGCGTTGCCAGATGACTTTGGCTGATAGGTTAATTACCAACAGCCAAATGTCATCTGGCAACATTGGGTTGAATCAATCAATAACAGTGCAAACGCGCAGGTGAAGTCACATTTACCGACACCGATCCGACGGCAGCATTTTCGTTCTGCGCATGCGTCACAGAATCTGAAATTATTACAGAAGGAAGCCGAGAATTCGTCAACAACAATGGACCAATGACATTGGGCTTGTAACGCATGCGCACAACGAAAATGCTGCTTTGGGATCGGCGTCACGTCGGATCATGTGTGAATTTTAGCCCATATAGCAAGATCCTTTTAACTTGTCAGAAAACATATGTTTTACTCGGCCACCAGTACAATACTTAACCTACAAATGCTGAATCTCGCAGATTATTGAAAAGCTCTTTTAAAAAGCTATTCTTTGGAAGGTCTTCTTTAAAAAGGTCTTTTAAAGACTTTAAAGGTCTTTAAGACTTTTGATTATTGTGTCAAAATCACTGTTTAATTATTACCGGAACAGCTGATTTCTGACAAGTTAAAAGGATCGTGCTATACAAATCAATGGGAAATTACAAAATAAAAGAAAACAAACTGTTACCAACCTCAACTGCAGAAAATCCGTATTGTGTTGAGTAGGGAGCTGCTTTTTGAGCCTTCGTCGAAGAATAGTCGGTGTTATTCTCATAGCCTGGTTCTGAGAACAGACACTTTTTGGGGTTCGCCTTGGCTGCTTCTGTTTTCCTTTTAAGTGCGGCCTCCTGGTACAGCACTTGATTCATTCGGCTGGCAACTGAAAAACAAAACAAAATCTGATCAAACAAAGAATGACTGATAGTGTATAAAAGATAAAGTGCTCTGATACAGTTAGTCTAATTAGTGTTCCATTTATATAATTACTTTTTAAGCATCTGTCTTTTTTGTAAGTTTATTATTGTAAATAACTGTCGACATAAACATTCTAGATTATGAACTCTTTCCCCGCGCACGGATCAATAGTCCATGCGGGGAAATAATTATTCCATCTCAACTCTAGCCTGATAATTATTCAATATATAAGAGCAGAATAATTGATAGGATGTTGGTAATTGATTGATAGGATAATATTGATAAGATGTAAATTTCATTCAATCGAGTATCGTACTTGTACTTGAAAGATGTAACTTAGATATTCTATTACAGTATATAGATCACGATTTAATGGGGAAAAGTTCAGTTGGACGTTAGACGGTAAATCTAAAAATATCGATAAAACCCCTAAGAGTAAAGAAATTATCGTCACTGTCACTATAAGAATGAATAATCATCTAAGCGTGGGTAGTTTTTACACGGATGAAGCAACAATAGAGTAGAGATTCATGATAAGGTTATCTTACATGTTTAACATAGTTCGTAAGTAGTTTTTTCATGTTTTGTAAGTAACTTAGCGTTTCATGTTTGTAAGTAGCGTTTCTAGTAACTCCTCTCACGATCTAGCTTCAATTAAAATTCTAGAGTGAATTCAACTCAAGCAAACTGATTCAATGTGAGCTTTATATAATACAATGTAGAATCACTAAACATTATTTTATCAAGTTTAATTTCAATCTACTACCGTACCTTCAATCCAAAAGGTAACCTAAAATAACCTAAACGCTAAACAACAAACACAATCAATGTGTCTGGCGTTATAATTTGAGGTTATTCTTACAAGTATTATAATATGAATAAAAAATGAAATAATAAACTTACGTGTTCTTCTCGGAGCAATAATTGGACTGGGCTGTGGAATGAAATGCCTATCAGCTTCGGCATTGTACTTTCCAAGCCTAGACTTTCTACGATTCCTATGTGCACGAAACTCAGCGTCTGATCGCCCAAACATTTTTAAGCAATTGTAACTAATCAAAACTTTGATTTTGTCTAATTTTAGTGAAATTTAAAGGTGCAAAAATAATAAAATATAGGTTTTTGAATGAATGAAATGATCACAGATTTCAACACGCTGTTTCAAGTTTCAAAACGACAGTTGAATGTTTATGTTTATAAACATTTCAAAATTCAGCATCGACTTCGACCAACGATAAATCGAACTAGTCATATCGACTCTCGTTGGACGCATCGAGCTGACTCTCGATGTATCGCGAGACAGTCGATACTCAGTTCTAACACAGCCCGCTGAAATTTTGAATATATTTACCACGTTTCAATTTTTACATTCTTTTTTGACTAAATTCATGGAATATAATATGCAAGCCGGATTCTTAATCACTCTACTATCTAATTTATTCTTACAAGTTCTTTGAGAAACATACGTATTTAATTATTCCAATAATTCATTGTTTTGAAATCATAGAATTTGAGAGAAATCAAGTTCTGAGAGATTTTAATGATGAAAAAATGCGTTATGCATGTATATCATAATTTTAAAAAAATTCAAAAATGCTTCTACATATTTAAATAATAGTAGCCTACTTGATGAGCTGCTGAACAACAATATGTTAAAATATTGAAGGATTTACCAAAATATAAGTCAGATTCATTTAATTTGGCGCTTGGCATTAGATAGATAGATTGAGAGATATTATTTCTTAACGTTGCTGATGACCGTAGAGTACGATGGCAAAGAAATATTATCTATCTAATGCCAAGCGTCAAATCAAATGAATCTGATTAAAGAAACTTTTAGAGAAGAGAAATTGCCCTCTCACAGCTTACCATTAGGAAAAAGGAGAGGTTCTCTTCTCATATACATACATACATATCTTTGCTTGTTCAGTAGAATTAGAAAAAGGTCTCATATTACTGTATATGTCAGCGACCACGTAATACAAATAGACTGAGCACTCAGGCTCAGTATTGAAACGTCACACCGCTATCTTGCTTGGGTTTATGCGCTTGAATTGGCTTAATCACCCGTATGTTGAAGTAATAGGAATGCTCTGTCTATTTGTATAATGTGGTCGCTCGTAGATGTGTACAGTACACTTCTCAAACCTTTCTCAATTCATTTCCATTTTTTTTTTTGGCTGAAAAAATGCATGATGTACATACATCATGATTTTTTGCTAAGAATGAAAAATTCTCAAAATTGCTTATACTGTACTAGCGTAGATGATAGAGCTTGAAGAGCTGAACAAGAATCTGTCATCAAAATGGAGAAATTCAATCTCATTCAGGAGTTAGGAGCATTTGAAAATCAGAATTTTACTCTCTCAGCTTTCCATTGAGAAAAAGGAGAGGAAAGCCTCCGGAATCTGCAAGATCTAAAGCGAGCAATATACGAGGAAGTTATGAGGCTTATTATAAGATTAATTCTATTAAACAGGCCCCTGGTTAATGTTACAAAGTTTTATATTAATCAAGTAAACAGCTTATCTTAAGCAGAGAGATAGTCGTTCTCTGCTAGTTATAGAATTTCTGTAATTTGTATAATTCTTCCTGAAGTTATCATCAATGAATGATAACACTTCATCAAATTGTTTCTTGTTAAGTCTAAAATACCCCCTGAACTTATCTTAATCAACTAATAAATCTGACATCAAAAGATGAAACACCATCTCCTTTTCTTGTTGATTGGGTGCATCGAATGGGATCTATTACTTGAAGAATATAACAATACTAAATCATAATCGTCACTGCTTGAGCTGTAAAGGTGGGTTTTTGTTACTGCAACCGAGTGCCGCAGCGGAGCCCGACCCAGCGTTGCCAGATGCAATTGATGAAAAATCCCAACTATTTATAGTTGGGATTTTTCATCAATTGCATCTGGCAACGCTGGGTCGGGCTCCGCTGCGGCACTCGGTCGCAGTAACGAAAACCCACCTTTACTGAGCCATGGAAAACTTTTTGAAAAAAATCCTTTATACTGGCTTGACATTGTCCTTCCTCCGCGAAAGACACAAGAGAACTGAGCATAATTATTAATGAGTCGATTCATAGTCAGCCTTGAATAGAAACTAACCTTCCATCGGATGGACGCTATTGGTGCGAAGTGGCACACTTTGGGCGTTTATAAAAATTCATCTACTGGATGGATGAATGCCCGTGGTAAGAGGTCTTAAAACGTACGCCTAGTTAATCATGTTCAAGTATTATGTGTCTGATGTTTAAAGGTGGATTTTGATGGGCCACTAATCCTAGTTTTATTATGTCACTTTTGAAAATTCTATTTTATCACACACAACTAGCAATTATTAATTATTCACTCATGCATTCCTAATAAATAAAAAAATAGCTTCTTTCTTTTGTTACACCTTGTTTGTCTTTATGAAATTGGTTCTTTTGCAATTGATTAATTCTGAAGTCTAATGTGTAAAAAACAGGCATTTTTCATCAATTTCAAAAGGGTACAGTCGCCAGACATTATTCATGGCTAATAATAATTGGTAGGCTACCTATATATTTTGAAAGGGGGCAAAGTTTTTAAACTTAGTTGCATATTATTCTTGCTCCTCTATTTGAGTACTGTCATCCACCAGAGTAAATAATAAGCAATTTTTTTTTTTATTTTTCACCAAAAAACCCGCACGATGCAATTTTATTACTTGAAGAAAGGAATAGATGTGCTCAGATTTTGAAAATTTGATTTCTTTCATAAGATAAATGATTAATTAAAAATTGCTATTTGCACCTACAAAGCAGGCATTTTTCATATATTTCATATACTTAAAATTAGTATATACTTGAATTAATAGCCTATATCTTTTGAACGGGGCAAAATTTGCAAATCCAATTGCATATTCTTGTTCCAGTAGCCTATATAAGCGCTTTTTACCGAAATAACTACCGATATTTATTATACATTATGGGTTTTATAAAGAAAAGTACAAAAAATAAAACGCCCATAACTTACTATGCTATCTTATAGCCTACACTAGTTAGGTATTTGAAAAGAGACAAGAATATATGCTCAGATTTTGAAAATTCACTCCCGTACAAGAGACATAACCATAGAGAAAGCAAACGCCTTGGCGTACCTAATGAATACTTACAACTTCCACATCCAGAAAACTTTTCCTTTACCGGTACTTACATAAATATGTTACTCAGTTTACTCCACCTTAGCACCTTGTTTATTTGCACCTTAGCACTGCTTTGAGAGAAAGTCAAGTCTAATCAAGGCTATCGATGAACAATAATAATTATAAACGTTAGTCACAATGAATAGGCTATCTGTGATTGGAATATCAAACCAAATTGCCCAGCTTGAAACAGTAATGAACAAACTAGATGGATGTTTCTCAGTAAAATGTTTTTAATCACAGAGACACATCACAAAAGCGAATAAAACAAAATTTTGAAATGTCTCATAATCTCTCATCAGTCAATATAAATAATTATTCATTAAAAATGCATTCTACACTCAAGGTTTATGATGTCTCTAAGTTATCATCTGTGAACAAAGCATATGAATTGGTTAAGGTTCATTGAGGAAGATTATTTAAAGAAAAGGTGATTATTTAGAATCCAATACTAATAATTAGAGAATTTCTTAAATAAAGCATCAAAGCTCGCCTCTACATCTAAATACAGTAAAACTATTAATATAAGTCAAAACTTACGATTTAAGGTTATGTCTATGTTTATTTTCTTTTCAGAAATACAGAAATACAGTCACGGGGTCACCAGCTGAAATCACACCAAACAGTATTGCAATAAATTTAATAATTAATTTATCGAATATTCTTGTGAATATAATCAATATCAGAAATAAAATATCACATATTCCTAAATAAATTACCCCTCACCACATCATCGCCACAGTTGTTTTTATGTATCCCATTATCAGACTTCAGATTCAATTTATCACCTGAATTAAATTTTGAATTATTTTTACATTTATATAATATTCAGATAAATAGTTAAACATATCCTTATATTAAAGATTTGATTGAATATATTATTACAGATGAGTAGCTGCCAAACATCAGCGCTCAAGTGAGAGACAGAGGAACAACCTGGGGGAATTGGAGATAGGTTATCATTAAATCAAATGTAAAAAAGCCTGTTTCCAAACCCATCCTATTTAATAAATATTCAGCCAAAATATTCCAGTAACTTATAAAATCAAAGCTAGGATGTTCAAGAACTCTTCAGTTGTCTTTTTAAGAGAAAAGAAACAAAGATAATTTTAATTTGATCCTCTTTCCAAAAGCATTCCTTTCCAAAAGAGAATGAGATAAGTACTGATATAAAATATAATATTGAACGTAAATAGATGAAATATGGAAAATATAAGATGTAAATATAATGTTGTAATTGAATAAAATATTATTTGTGTGAAATATTTTATGTCTCTAGAATAATAATGTTCATCATACATTGATACATACTATACCAATGGTTACACATAGCGGGAAGCTCAAACTTCAAAATCCCAACCTAGCAAGAAGAGTCTAGCAACAAGATGATGAAAATTCTGATAAAAGTACTTTAATCCGATTAATACATTCATTAAAACACCTTGAAACCACTAAATAATAGATAGCAATAAAGTATTGATGATACCTTAATGATTCAATTGAATTCTATCTCAAAATCGTGTTTTGTTCCTATCTCACAATGGTAAAAGTCTCCCAGGTTGTTCACTCTCTCTTACCTAGAGCGCGCTGATGGTCTATCAGCTACTCCTCTATATAAATGACGTGACACCGGCCTTAAGGGGAAAAGTGTAATCGTGCCTAAGTTTTTGCAAAAATGTTGTCACGATGCCAATGGCACAAAAACGCTGTTCATGCGAGTAAATCTCCAAAATAAACCCTATCCTGGCAATGTTAAATTTTTGAAAAATTATACGACAGCGTATCTACAGATATAGTAGCAATGCTATTTTGGTCTTTGCGAACTGAAGTCAGGCAAGTAAATCCGAGCGCGAAATTCAAATTCATGCCATGATGCAACTGATGATAATGTCCTATTCTTACAGCCTACAACCTGTGTTATCATGCTAATGATGATAATGACAATGATTTTATCTAACGCAGGATACTTTTGAATTGTCAGAAAACAGCTGATTTGACGTCAGTGAACTAGCGTACATCAATCAGCTGTTTTATGACAATTTAAAAGAATCCTACTATACAGATGTAACTTGTCATAAAACAGCTGATTGATGTACGCTCGTTTACTAACGTTAAATCAGCTGTTCTCTGACAAGTTAAATGGATTCTGCTATACACAAGATAACCTCTATTTATGATCATTTGAGACTGAGAACGAGAAGAAGAGAAGGATATGAAAAAGGAAGAGAAGAAGAAGAAGATGAATATTATAGAAAAGGAGAAGGTGAAGAAGAAGAATATTGAAAAGTAGGAGTAGAAGGAAAAGAGATGAGGGAGAAAGATGAGAAGAACGAGAGAGAACAATGAAAATATTGAGGAGACGAAGGAGATAAAAAGTGAGGTTATGATGAAAAAGAAGAAGAGATAGAATGAAAAGAAGAAGTTGAAGAATGAAATGAATTGGAAGAAGAAGGAGAAGTTGTTTTTGAATAAGTTCTTTTCTGTGGTGGGAATTATTGTAGAATAGCGCGCGAAGTTTGAATTTCATTCTGCTTATGATGGTTTCAAATATAAGAACTGTTGAAAGTACGGAAATAATTTGAATGAATACTGCTTATTTTATTGTTTATAATGGATCGTTTGGCAGCAGTATTTTATCAATATTATAGTGTTGTTATGATAATATTTGAGTCATTTACTTGGAAAAATATGAAAGTTTGGCTCTACAAAGTAGGACTTCAGTGAAGTATACCTTGTATTCTGAGACTCTGAATCTGAAGACCGTTATCACTTGAAATTAAAACTTTCTCGCTGATAACCGGTACCGTAATATAAATATGAAATATCATTTGACCATTATATAATTAAGAGATTCTGTTTTCGGGAACCGAAATTCAAAAGAACTACAGTAGGCTATTGAAAAAATACGGAAGTATTCTAAATAAAATACTGCGTTCTGGCCTACTACTCTTTCTATTGAATTGTTTTACAGTATTTCAACCATATTATGTGATATTTTAACAGTGGCGGCCCTAGAAATTGCGGGGCCCAAGGCAAAGTTCAATAGCGGGGCCCTCTTATCTGAAATAAACCTAAACTAGCCTAACCCAAACTTCTAAAAAGAGTTGGGGCCAGTAACTCTATAGATACTACTGTGAATCCTAAACTTTGTAAAGGTGTCAATAAAATGATAGTTTAAGTTCTAATGAATTACTGGCGCTATTTCATTTTCCAAGCCGTGGTTCACGGTTGTGTGGGGCCCCTAAAAAACGCGAGGCCCTAGGCGCTTTCACCGCCGCCTTCATATAGGGCCGCCTCTGTATTTTTGTTATATTTGAGTAATTTACTTGAAAATATGGAAGTTTGGCTCAACAAAGTTGGACTGTCATGAAGTCTACCGTATTATGATACAAGAATAAGATATGATCAAGATTTGAATAAATTCATCATTACCTCTCATTACCCACGCACAAGCCTAGAGCTCATGTGGGCATCACCCTCAGAAAAAAAATATAATTGATACTTTCAAATGAATTGAAATATTATCATGCGCAATATATTGTTATTAAAATTCTGATTAATATATAAAAATGGATTTGATATTATGTAATGTATCAAAAATCACATGTGCACTTGATTTAGGCTACTGGATAATTCAATATATATAATGAATTAGAATGTGTTGCTCTGCAACCAAAGATTTTATTTATTTTCCTCATGAAATAATAAATTTAAAACTAACAATCATAAAACAATAAAATGTATACACTTTTGAATTAATAGATCTTACCTGAAAAACAATATTCAAAGTCCAAAAATTTCCGTGTCTATCTTCTTATTTACAATCTTTTTCAAACTATTGCTTTCAACAAACTCCAAATAAACATTTCACTCGTTGCTAGGTTACTAGGTATCTCAGTTTACAGATGATATCTTTACATTTCCCCCCCCCCCCCTACAGAGAGAATTGACAAAACAAATATGAACAAACAAACACAAAAATTGGAAACAAAAACTACTTACTATTATTACTATTACATGTCCAATGTAATAGGATGAGTCGTAGCTCAAAGCGCCGAGGATGAACATCATTGTTCGAAACGCGTCCGCGACTCAAAATAGTGTAAGTGCTGAATAGCAAGAAGTTATCTTTTATTCTATTCTATTATGTCCAATGTAACTGGAATAAGCTTTGATACATGGAAAAAATTTGATTGTAGTTTCTTATGTCCTGTATTAATTTTAAAAATCGAATCCGATAGCTTCTCTATGATCTCATAAGGTCCAATTCGTCTTAGCTCTTCCAACTTCTTCCTATTCAGTTTATTTCCATTTTCCACGCAAACCCTGTCATTCACCTTGAATTCATGATCTATTCGATTTTTATCATACAAAGATTTATTGTAATTGTGTGATTTCGTACTATTTTCAAGTGCTTGTTTCCTATCATTTATCCAATCATTTTTTGATATCTTCTGTTCAACTCATCTGGTAAAATTGACACATTCGTTCCATCTAAGGCTAGGCGTACACCGGTTAGTCAAGACAAGACAAGACGAAATTAGTCACGTTTAGTCACAGTAATTCACATAGCTGCTTATGAAGCAGCACACACCGATGCAATGACTAATCGGTGTGTGCTGCTTCATGAGTAGCTATGTGAATTACCTTGACTGAAGGTGACTAATTTCGTCTTGTCTTGACTAACCGGTGAACGCCTAGCCTAAGAGATATTTTGGACTGAAACCTGTAACACAGTGTTCTGTATCATTATACTTCTGAACGCATTCATGTGCTATAGTTGTCCAAGCTCTTTTATTCATTTGTTCTTTCATCTTACATCTTATCTTATTCACAATTGTTTGGTTTAGTCGTTCATTTAATATTATGATCATATTATCATTTAGTAATTTTTTATAATCATTAGTAATCTTAAAAGGTATATAATGTTGGGTTGCACCAAGAGATGAGATCAATTTTGATCCAGAATCAGTAAAAATGCTAATTAAATGGGATTCAAACAGTTGATCCCGACTGGTGCAGCTCAAATTTGGTTGCAATCAATAGGCTATTACCGTTAATAGTACTTGAAGAGCTAAACAAGAATCTGTCATCAAAATAAAAAAAAATCGCACCAGTTAAGAAGATAGGATCATTTGAAAATGATAAATTTCTTCTCTCCGCTTTGCATCTAGAGAAAGGAGAGGTCTTTTGATCTTCAATCTTTTGATCTACATTTCCATCCCCTACTATAGTAGAAAAATGTTAAGTGGGTACACTTCTTAGGTCAAGCTCTATCCACAGCCCAAATACAAAGCAAACATGAGAGATTTCAATTTTTGGCTGAAAAAGTTCATACATACATTATGATTTTTGCAAAAAATGAAAATTGCTTATAATACCGTAGATGATAGAACTTGAAGAGCTGAAAAATAAAAAAATCGCTCAAACTCGGGTGGATGATAGTCCTTGAAGAGAGGAACAAGAATATGCAATTAGATTCCCGAAATTCGGCCCCGTTCAGGAGATATACTAATTTTTATAAGCCATAAAAATACCTCTTCTGGAGCTGCAAAATTCAAATGTTTGAATACCCATAACTCCTGAACGGGAGTATCAGATCTAAATAATTCTCGTTGTATAGTAGAAAAAAGCATCATATCATGTGTAGAGACTTCTAAGGTGAAGCTCTATCGATAGCCCAAATACCAAGCTATAATCTAAGATTTCTATTTCTTGGCTATAAAAAATCACCATGAAAAAGTCTCACATTATGTGTACATCATGAGACCTTATCATAGAATAGCACTATTCCATGGGAGACTGCATGTTTTAATATCACTACAAGTTTTTTGTAACTAAACAGAGCCTTATATAAATCAACATATTCCAATTTTACAAGTTAAACTTATATAAACAACAAAAAAAGATCCAATTTTTCACCAAATTTTCATTTCTTTTTCTAAGAATTAAGACAAATAATTTGCAATTTCTCAATAATTTATTATTTTAATAAATGGTGTAATTTAAATATTATACAATACTTTATATATTCAAGTCTGATACAGTAATTCTATTCAAACATACATACATTTGTGATTGTGACGTTTTATAAACTTACGGAACCTATTTAATCATCTTAATAATAAAATAAAACTATTATATTTTTTGAAACAAATATGAGATAATGTAACTATTGACTGGAGAAGAACAATACATTACATTCCCGTATATTATGTGTAGTGATGCTTTATATGAATAAGTCTTTTTTCTATTAAAAATACAGGTAGAAATACAAGAAGAAAAAACACGATTGGGAGAGGTTGAGCCTAGGATGAGAGTACAAATCTGTAGTGATGTTGTATTTAAAATTTTCTTCACATTAAAACTTTTCAATTCAAATTCCCGAGAGTTTGGGGAAAAACTAAAATCAGAAGATGCAATATATCTGGGGAGAAATCGTAGGAACTACTGTAAAATACTGCAGTAATTTTTTCTTAACATCAGTTGACTGATTAAGGGGCGGTTCAAGAGCTCGGGTTTATCTCTAGTTCGAGGCTAAAATTTGGGTTCATGAGTCCAACAACAAATGATCTCGAGTCAAAAAGATAAGCTAGGTGGGTTCATGAGAACAACAACAGATCAACTCGCGTATTAAAGATAAACATCGTGGGTTCATGAGTTCTAGCTCCAGCGTAAATGAGATAATTCTAGGCTCAAAAACGAGCTATAACTTAGACCCGCTAGAGGGTAGGTTTAAGACAGGGATTATGCCAGTATCACGTTAGTGTTTCGATTTTAACAAAAAAGAATGTTATATTAGGGTTTGTCTTTGAATTATGAACAATTTCATTACCCACAGTAGCGTCATTTCACCAAGACCTTGGGGGGGGGGGGGGGTGTGTTTTCCGGATAAAATGCTCATTTGTAAAATAGCTAGTACCAGAATAGGTTTAAGACAGGGATTATGCCATTATCACGTTATTGTTTCGATTTAAACAAAAAAGAATGTTATATTAGGGTTTGTCTTTGAATTCTGAACAATTTCATTACCCACAAACCCCGAATTTTTCGTCACCGCGCCGATACTACACGTGGCGGGATCCCCGTCGGCGCATGCGCACTAGACGTATTTGAAACTGCTTGTGAAAGCAGCCGGTGATATATATACCAGTTTTTAGGCTGTTTAGGCCTACTTTAGTCAAGTTAGGTAGTTTATTATGAATAGTAAAGAGTTGGAAACCACTTACCTCTTCCATCTTTCTGCTGGGAAGAAAGTGATTCCCAGTCGTTGTACTCATTTCTTTCCCAATTTCGTTCCAACATTTTGCTTTTATGTCTCTATTTGAGTAGTCCTTGCTCTTTACATGGTAAAGTGAAGGCCGAGCCTCTAGAACGCAACTGGTACAATAGATAGATAGATAGATAGAGCTGCCGCGCGCGGTTACCGTTACGTGTCGCGGTCAACACCGCACTCCCGCCTACTGACGCGTGAATCCCGCTCGTGTAGACACGCCCATTTAACGCAATGGTTTCCGACGAGCGCGCGGTCCCGACGCGGTTTTCACGCTCGTGTAGAATGGGCCTAAGGCTAATTCTTGTATACTATATTTTTGAACAAACATAAATTTTTAATAGAACATATTAAAGTTATGCCTTATATTAAAGTTATAAAATACAATTTGTCAACTGAAACTGAAATGGCAATAAAAGAGTTTGTAAGGGATTTAATCACTATCTTCAGTTTCAATTTCTAATGTTGTGTCACTTTCAGCACTGACGAGAAACCTAAGATTGTGCCACGTTTATAAACTGTAATTTTTCACTTGTTTGCAAATAACTGAAATTATTACTGCCTGATTACTAATTGATAATACGATTTTTGGGGTAGCAAAAAAATATTGTTCAAATATTAGAAGGGGGAATAATAAAGATAATTTACAAATCTACTATTGAAAACAGATATTCTGATAAAGTTTGTAAGTTGAGAAGACGAATAATAATTGCACCATTGAGTAAAAATAATAGCATTGCAAGTCTTTGGAAACACACATAAATATTGCTGCATAACATAAACTAAACTATTTTTTACATACTATTCAGTTATGCCCCTCATACAATACATACAATCGAAATACATTTACAAAATGCAAAACCAAATTGGAAAAGAACCACACTTCAAAATACACAAATCCCAAACAACTTGAAGAAAAACACACCATCAACAAGGAAAATAAAATTCACATCCACGAAACTTACAAATATTCCACCAGCTGAATAATAAAACTATTTAAAGCACAGTAATAGAATAAAGAGAAAATAACAATTCTTAATAAAATAAAATTCGACTCGAATAATAAAACTATTTACAGTTGAAAATATTATTATAAAACCAAATTCGATTATAATAAATTTGTAAGCAATTGCCCTATGATAATATACAATACGAATACAGCTACAAACAGGCAGACTGGTACTGTGAGATATTACTAGATAATGGAATATTTTCGAAAGATTAAATTTATTGTGAAGTTGTGTCGAGTCCTCCTCCAATTTCGCTACGTCTTACGGCTCTATTCTGTAACGGAGAACAAAATTGCAATTCAATCAATACGGAATGAGAGATTGTCAATAATATAAAGAAATAAATAACAGTATAATATCATTCTACAAATCTCTAGAAGTTCAACACAGGAAATTTTTGAAAAATCAAGGAAATTCACCATAGAACTGGAAAAATGATGATTCTTCAATTTTTTGAAAAGATTCCTTCTTTTTAAATTGTTGTAAGTTATTTCACTTGGTTGTAATCATACAGAATGGTTCCCTTCAGTGTTTATCGATTTTAGTTTACAAACTATTTCAATTGAATTAATTTATTTGTTATTATTTGAAGCTTTGTTATTATGAGAATTATTTGTTCTATTTGAGAATAATACGAGGCAAATCGCAGAACGGATAGTTTGAGTAGGATAGTATCAGACTGACTGTCCGTGTGCTGACACCATTTGTGGGTTAAGTATCCAGTTTTAGTATCGAGGCGCAATTGCATGCTCACGGGTTTGCAGTGAGATCTTTGTTAAGGGTACACCGTAGTCAAGACAAGACAAGACGAGATTAGTCACGTTTAGTCACAGTACTTCACATAGTTGCTTATGAAGCAACACACACCAATTAGTCATTGCATCAGTATGTGCTGCTTCATAAGCAACTATGTGAATTACTGTGACTAAACGTGACTAATCTCGTCTTGTCTTGTCTTGACTAACCGGTGTACGCCTAGCCTTATTATGAGAATTATTTATTATATTTGAGAATAATACAAGGCAAATCGCATGCAACTGGTCACACAGCTGACTGTCCGTGTGCGGACAGAGGTTGTATTTCGGTCAGATAGCAGTTGCATGCTCCAAGGGTTTGCGACTGCAGTCAGATAACAGTTGCTCCGTGGGCGCTGGGCCTAAAGTACAGAGTGATTCAAAAAGAATACCACAACTTTAAAAACGTGTATTCAACGAAAGAAACATAATATAGTCTGTTATACTTCATTACAAAGAGTATTTAAAGAAGTTTTTTTCACTCACAAAGAAGTTCAGAGATGTTCAATATGACACCCTCCAGACACTCGAGCAATATCCATCATCCTCAAAACATCCCTCAAACTCGTTCCGCACTCTCTTTAGCATATCAGGCGTAACAGTAAGGTAAGCTGCTGTTATTTCTTGCTTCAAATCATAAATGGTGGATGGATATTGATGATTTGAAACAAGAAATAACAGCAGCTTACCAAACTGTTACGCCTGATATGCTACAGAGAGTGTGGAACGAGTTTGAGTACCTATCGGGTTGATATTAGTCGAGTGTCTGGAGGGGTCATATTGAACATCTCTGAACTTCTTTGTGAGTGAAAAAAAACTTCTTTAAATGCAGCTGTAATGATGTATAACAGAAAGGTTCTAATGTGTTCTTTCATTGAATACCCACATTTTCAAAGTTGTGGTATTCTTTTTGAATCACTCTGTATTTCTTATGTCAAAAAAGGATGATTTTATAATGATGTATAACAGAAGGTTCTATTATGTTTCTTTCGTTAAATACACATTTTCAAAGTTGTGGTATTCTTTTTGAATCACCCTGTATTTGTTATGTCAAACAAAGGATGATTTGATTTGATACTTACCTATTGACCCTGAGTAGTGCGTGATCGGACACACTGCTGGGAACTAATACTAGTGGCGCATTGGTGGTGGTCGTAATTGTCATTGTCGACGACGATGATGATGATGATGACGATAGTGAGCTGGAGTTGCCGTTTGTCATGGATTTCTCCTTCTGCTGCAGTTTCAGCCACGTCTCGCCCAGCGCTTTCGCAAAGTGCTCGTCAACTGTAATCAAATCAAATATTTTTTATTGCCATGAACAAATACATGTAATATTGACAAAGTCAGGTAGAAATGAAATAAGATAAACACAAAAACAGTAGATGGTTGAGTGAATGGAGATACGAAAATGAACATAACCTTATCTTCTAAGGAAGAGGAAGTAAGAGAAATCAGGGGAGTAGGATGACGGCCATTATTATTGGACCCAATTTTGGCGCTTTTAAAACATCTACATAACTTCCACCCAAACCAACCTAAAAAACACAAAATCCGACATGATGTGAATTATTGAGACTTAACGTGACTAATCTTGTCTTGTCTTGACTAACCGGTGTACGCCTAGCCTAAAGCTCTACTCACACTTGGAAACTCAAATCGAGGAAACTCAGCGACTCGGATAACAAACATGTGCTTTCAAATTATGTCATTCAGACGATCCTGCAACCTACAGCGAGTGCACAGTATACATTCTCTGTACTGCAACCGTACTGTCTGAACGTCATCATTTGAAAACACATGTTTGTTATCCGAGTCGCTGAGTTTCCGAGTGTGAGTAGAGTCAAAATTTCTATTTCAAACGTAGAAAAATTAAGTTGAGGAACATCAATTTGATTGTTCTCAAGTTAAAAACAGAAATTTTTACCGAGTTGCTACACAATTACCCAACCAGACACAGATTGAATTTTGGATTTGACACTCCTAGGGCGACCTTCACTTCTGTTAACAGTAACCCTTTCCGAATGGTTCACCTGCTCCATCGAAACCTTCCATTTCAAATCCAGGAGGCTGAGGGATGCAGTGTCGCTTTGTACAAAAGAAGGGTGGTCGACTGGCTGCTGGAAATCGGCCGAGACGCTTCTGAAGCCCTCATCAACTCACCCTACATGTGAAAGATCCTTGCTTGGTCTATTCTGAAACACGCATAACATTAGATCAATGATATTGAAGAATAATCCAATTTGATACACGCGAAACGATATTAGAAGTTAACCATTACTGGTGAATTTATGAATAACCATTTTAATCTGTGATCAGAGAATACTTTGAACTAGAATTAGAAAACTAATTCTTGTAGAATTATTTCATTTTTTTCTTCAAGTATTCTCTCACAGTTGTTATTTTAATACATCAAATATACCATAAATTCTTGTTTTCTTCAGTTCTTTATAATTATATTAGAAAGAATTCTTAACCTAGGTTTGAATTCATACAGCGCCAAAACTCCGTCCGAAACTAGCGTGATCAAGACTCAGCCTACATTTTAACAAAGGGAAGATAAATACTTGCACCTCCGTATGACAGTCGGGCGAATAAATGGATAAAAACAATGAAAGTCTGACCGGAAAGTGCTGATCGAGCATTGTCGGCGCTGTCGCTGCTGGAGTCGTCGGTGGTGTGGCCGTTGCTGGTGATGCGTGGCCGGGAGGCGGAGGCGGAGGCGGCAGAGGTGGGCGTGGCCGAGGAGAACACACTCTGGTAGTGTTTGCCCAGCGAGCGGCGAAAGTGCTCGTCAATGACTGGCATCGACGAATCCAAGTCGGCTGCTGCTGTGTCTGTGTCTGCTTCTAGAAATCGAAACGCATTGTATCTTTCGTGTTCTTGTGTTGTGCTTGTGGTTTATGAAAAACAGCTGACTTTAGACTAAAAAATGCTTTCATCAATCAGTTCTGAAAAGTGGATAAAAGAATCCTGCTATACTTGAAAAAACTGCTAATCATTCAAATCTAATCTAATCTGTGTCTGCCTCTGCAGAGAGAACCGCATTGAAATACAGTACTTGAAGAAAATTTACTGATCATTCAAATCTTGATTTGATTCAATGTTAGGCTAGGCGTACACCGGTTAGTCAAGACAAGACATGACGAAATTAGTCACAGTACTTCACACAGCTGCTTATGAAGCAGCACACACCGATGCAATGACTAATCGGTGTGTGTAAAGTAGTGAATACCATTCTATTAGTAAGTGAATTAGTTATTTTCAAGTGGCGATGAACAAATGATAAAGGGAATTGATTTTATCTCTAATAAGTTATGCACATTGAAAGAACAAGACGAGACAAGAAGAAATTAGTCACGTTTAGTCACAGTAATTCACATAGTTGCTTATGAAGCAACACACACCGATGCAATAACTAATCGGTGTGTGCTGCTTCATGAGTAGCTATGTGAATTACTGTGACTAAACGTGACTAATCTCGTCTTGTCTTGTCTTGACTAACCGGTGTACGCCTAGCCTTAGCATCATTGAATAAAATGGTCAGCTGTTCGGACATCGGACTTTCTGACAAAAACAACGTTTCTAGTGAGTGGTTCTTGAGCACCAGGCCAAGGGACAACTAGTTTTATTCGAATTATAGTGATTATTCCTTAGACCATGTATAGAATAAACACGGTCTTCCTTATCTTCACATAGGAAGTCTTTGAAGCAAACATTTCTACTGTTCTTGCCCCTAAGAAAGAGAGTGATAGCGAGTGAACTGTGCGAGAGAGACACGATTATATCAGCTGTTGAGATACTACGACTACACTAAATTCCAGGGCCGTCGCATGGTTTATTGGTGCCCGGGGTGAGATGTCAGGCGCCCTTCCATGTATAGCGCTACTGTTAGTGTAGCCTATAATACGAAAGCAAAGAACGCTCGTATAGTTTCGACTATAATGATTTGCCCCTAATCAGCCAATTCATGTTTGCTTCAACATTTATAGCATAGGCCGTGTCTATTCTATACATGGTCTAAGGAATATTCCCTAATTCTACAACAACATCCAGGAAATAAAACAAATAATGAAAACTCTACTCACCAGTAGTTACAGTGTTGTTGTTAGTGGTGGGGGTGGGGGTGATGGGTGAATTGGTGGTGGTTGGAGGCCGATTGATGTAGCCGGCGGATATTGTTTGAGAGTAGGATGGCGGCGAGCCTCGGATTTTTCTAGTCGACATGTCTATTGGCTCTGGGTGCTGGCTACTGCAAAAAAACGAATCAAAATATATCCAAAATTAACGAATGAATACATCAAAACTAAAAAAAAATACGACTTCAAACTTCTCGGTTCACCATCAAGGGAGAATTGGGTTCCCTTGATGGCGAGGTACAACTACCTAGGGGAATAAACTAACCAAATATTTGGTTACTGTATTTTAACCAAGTTTTATATTTCAAGATAGTTTTGGATTATCTCTGCTAGGGGTCTTTTCATCCATCAAAGCCATACGCTTTAAATAAATAAATACGCTAATATTATAATAAATAAAATAAAATATTTGATTCAATGATGCTAACATTGAATCAAATGGTCAGCTGTTCGGACATCGGACTTTCTGACATAAACGTTTCTAGTGAGTGGTAAAACTTAAAATTGATTTAAAAATTGGTTTAATCGTCGTTGGAGAAACCGGCCCTTAGAATATTATCTACTGTCACGTATTTCATTTTAAAAGTTGATTGTTACAATAAAGTTTATTATAAGGATTCATTCATGAGGCCCCCACAATCAACAGTGAAAGGACAATAAAAGTGGACATCAAGGAATAATATAGAAAAATTCTAGCATATTTAAATTTTATTGTTGACTCAGATTTGAGCTGTTTCTAGGGAATAGTATTATTGAAGATTTTACAATTTATAATCGATTTATTAACAATATTCATAGACATATTATAATCAATTTATTAATTTGTTATTGACTCACAGTTTTGCTGTTTTTAGGAAATAGTATTATTGAAGGTTTACGATTGAATCATTAATTCATTGTTGAGTATCATTTGTGCTGTTTTTAGGGAATAGTATTATTGAAGGTTTACAATTGAATCATTAATTTGTTATTGTCTCACATTTGAGCTGTTTCTAGGGAATAGTATTATTGAAGATTTTACAATTTATAATCAATTTATTATTCATCAAAGAAACTATATAATCAATTTATTAATTTGTTATTGGCTAACATTTGTGCTGTTTTTAGGGAATAGTATTATTGAAGATTTTACAATTTATAATCAATTCATTATTTATCAAAACGACTATAATAAAATTTATTAATTTGTTGTCAACTCACATTTGTGCTGTCTTGAGGGGATAGGCGGGAGGAGTGGCGGTGGCCGGCCGGGATCTTCGCTCTCTCTTCCACTTGCCGCCATTAGTGGCCGCCACTGCCGCCATCTCCTTGCATTTCAGGTGGAAACGAGCCTCATCTGAAACAGACAAAGACAGGTAAATATTTAGAAAACTACATAAAAAAGATAAACAATAAACAAATGCTAGTAAATGTGGTAAAAAGAGCTAGGACACACTTTAGGAGACACAACCTTGTGAGCTCATGGATTTCAAATTGTTAAGACGCTTTAAAAAACAAAATTGATACATCAGAAAAAGAATCAGAAATATATAAGTAATAATGTGATAGAATAGTGAAGTAATAAAGGCATGAAATGGACTGGAAGAATGCTTCAGAAAGACATGTTATGTGCCAAAATAAATTAGAAGAATTAACAGATTAAACAGATTCCTGTTTCATAAAATTTGCAAGTCTAGAAATTTAATATAAAGTTGAAGGAATTATACACTCCAAAGTGAAAAACGTTTCACGTTTCTTTTTTAGGAAAAAGCTCAAACTGAGTGTATAGGCTGCTAAATTTATATTTCCTTCAATAGGTCGGTGAAAAGATGATGGATTAACAACAAACCTAATATTATTATACACATTACCTAACACAAATTATAGTTTAATAAGGTATCATGATCAATTGAAAAAAAAATTAAACTAATGTTGAAAGAAGTATAAGTAGTCGAATCAAATTCAACTGAGTTCAAACAACCAACATCAATGCATGATTTTTAATCAGACAGGTAGAGGAGGAGGAGGGGGAGGAGAAGGAGGAGGTGGAGAAGTATACTTTTTTTTTGTTATTCACGTACCTTCTTCAAGCACTTCCTTCCTTTTTACTACCTGACTATTCTTTTCCCTCTATCCACGCCTTCATTCTAAAACCATCCTACCTTCTGTTTGGTTGTCTTTTTCTAATCGCCTACCCTCTAATCCTTCGTATCTTCTACTTATTCTTTATCTTATTATCCTGCCTATTCCTCTTCATACTATCTTTCTCTTGTTTGTTTACCCCGTTTTTCTTCTCTATTTTTCTCATTTATCAATCCGTTTCCTCATGTCCTTCTACTTTCCTCCTTCTTCTCCTCCTCCAACAACTCCCTCTCTTTCTTACTCTATTTCTCCTCCTCCAACTCATTCTTCTTCTTCTTCTTCTGTCTCTTTTAATTTTCCAATTATTCTTATTTTACTATTTTTACTTATACTTCAGTCTTCTACTCATTCACTGCACTCCTCCTTCTAATCCCAGTTCCATCACCTCCTCCTTCTCCTCAATTTTCTCTTTACTCCATCTTCCCCTCCTTCGTTTCCTTCTTCTCCATTCTCTCTTCCCCTCTTTAGTTTTATCCTCCTTCTTATTCTTGCATTTCTCAATACTTGTGTCCTCATCTTTTCCTTATTTTTCTTCTTTAGCCTTAAAGAGTCAAAAATAAGAAAAAACTAAACAGAAGACCACCACCAAAAAAAAAAAAAAGACCATCAAGGTAGAGGAGAAGTGGCAAATGAACAAGGTGGAGAAGAAGAAGAAGAAGAAGAACAAGAACAAGAACAAGAATAGAAGAAGTAGAAGTCGAGGAATGTAGTCAGGAATCCGAATGGAGTCTGGGTCTTGACGCCACTCACTCTCTCCTTTCTCTCTCTCTCTTATTTAGTTAGACAACACTATCTGTTCATTCATCTTCTATCTCTGTTGCACTAAACTCGCTGCAGCACTCCTGCAGATCATCCTTTTTTATTCGGCGGGTGTAGACTCCATTCATGATGCGCACAGAATGAAAGAAAATATTACTCTTCAGCGCTTGACTTTACACACGCTTTTTTGTGAGTTGGTTTAGCTCTACCTACTCCTACAGCATACTACTCCTATCTTTGTAACTGACTTAAACTTAGTTCAATATTTTGGTTTAAAAACTGCGGAACTACAGTTCAAACCAAAGCTAAACTTTTGTAGAACTCATTGTAAAAGAAGAGAGAGCTTATGGATCT
The DNA here is from genome assembly GCA_017141395.1 of Laodelphax striatellus. Taxonomy (NCBI): domain Eukaryota; kingdom Metazoa; phylum Arthropoda; class Insecta; order Hemiptera; family Delphacidae; genus Laodelphax; species Laodelphax striatellus. Next base: position 128,668 of record CM029542.1, read on the forward strand.
TGAAGAGTCTCAGGTGCACAAAGATCTGTTGAGCTCAATCTCCAAGAGAGATATGTCTATAACACTATTTTAAAAACACTTCAACGTAGAAATAACTTGATTTCCACTTACATAGTGACGATCTTTTTATCCTGGTGTAGGACAAAATCAAGTTATTTCTAGTTAAAAGTGTTCTTAAAATAGTGTTATTTACCAGTAGAAAAAGTATGGTTACACAACTTAGATGTGTCTATGTTTGCTGATTTTCCATATTTTCTTTATATTTTATATGATGTGTTTCTTGTATTTTAAGAATCTGTATTTGATTTTGCATGTTTACTGCATTTTGTTGTATTGCTTGGAAAATAAAATTGAATTTGAAATAACAATGTTTTGATTCTCATGAGTATCCGAAAATGAACTAAAATCCACTTTTGTACTGATGTGCTTTTCTTGCTGAATGAATATTAGCCAAGCTCCCAATAGATCTTGTTCAAGCTGGAAGTAATTGTAGTCATAATTTCATTAAAGTCACCATCGTCACGTGTTTGGTATCATAGTTATCACCGGAAATCATAAACAGATATCTAATGATTCAACCGCTTACAAAGGAGAGTGCAACATGGTAATTCCCAAAACCAATCCTCTTCAATTTACCACACTAACGGTCTAAATTCAGGTTATGTCATCAAAACGTGTCAAATAGGCCGTCCAAAAACCAATTGGTATAATCTTAAGGAAAGTTATGTATTTTGTCACAGCTATCACCTCATACTAGAGTATGAGATGTGGATGATTATGGTATAATTTGTTCAATCTCAACAGGGACTTGAAATTGATGTAACAGGGTGGTATGAAATAAACAGAATAGAGTGAAATAAGGAGAAGAATTCAGGAGCAATAGGATGAGATAGGATAGAATAGAATAGGAAATTACAAAATAGGATAATATTACAATAGCACATGAGTAAACTTCGATTAAAGTGCCTCTCCCAATTTATGGAGAGTAAATCACTCTGAAAGTGTGGAAATTTGAAAACTAGAAGGACTGTAGAGCAATAAAAAAGAGAATGAAGAGTCGGTGAAGTAGCAGGGAGACGAGGAGAGAAGAAGTATAAAAGAAGGAGGAATAAGAATAAAAGGAGGAGGAAGAGGAGAGGCACTTGAATGCCAGTGGGCAAGTCAAAGATCTCTTCAATCTCAGATAGTGTACTGTGCTGTGGTGTGGTGGTTGTTTTAACAACACAACTCACACATTTCGCTACAGGAAATGGGATGCGATTATGTCAGTGAACGAGAGAGAAGAAAAGAGAGAAAAGAAAGAAAAGAGAAAGAAAAAGAAAGGAGAGAAGAAGAATAGAGAGAAAACAGGAGGAGAAGAAAGAGAGGAGGAAAAAGAAAAAAAAAAAATAATCAGAACCAGGAAGATTGTAATCGGAAAATTGAGAGAATGGAAGAATGACATGGAGGAGGAGGAGGAGGAGGAGGAAGAAGAAGAGAAGAAGGAGGAGGAGAAGGAGAGGAAGAAGAAGAAGAAGGAGGAGAAGAAAAGAAAAGAAGGAGGAGGGAGAAGAAGAAGAAGAAGAAGAGGAGGAGGAGGAGGAGAGAGGAGAAGAAGGAGGAGGAGAAGAAGAAGGAGGAGAAGAAGAAGAAGAAGGAGAGGAAAGAAGGAGAAGAAGAAGAAGAAGAAGAAGAAGAAGAAGGTAGAAGAAGAAGAAGGAGAGATGAGAAAAGCTAGAGCTAAAGAAAAACAGCTCAAAAAAAGAAAATATGAAAAAACAAGTAGAAAAGAAAAACAACGGTAAGAGATAGAACAGATGAAGAAGAACGAGAATAAGAGAGAAGAGCAACGGAAAGAAGATAGAAAAGAAGAGAAGAGTAGTACAAGAGGAAATATGAGAAGAGGAAGAAGACACTGAAGAAGGAGCAGAAGAATAAGAAGAACAAGAAGAAGGAGACGTAGAAGAACAAGGAGAAGACGAAAAAGAGGTAGAAAGAAGAAGCAGAAGAGGAGAGAAGAAGACGAAGAGTAAGAAACGATTGAGTGACTGATTAGTATTCGTGTGAATGAAGGAAGGGTGTATCACGTTGAGAAGGCGTTATTATTTGACAGGCCAACTGCCTTCTTCCTGAGGAAGTGTCCTGTCTGTCCAACTTACAAACAAACATTGACTGCTGATTAGTGCTGCATGAGGAGGAGGAGGAAGAGGAGGAGGAGGAGGAGGAGGAGGATGAGGAGGTAAAGGAAGGAACTCAACCCTGGAATTACTAGTACAATAATATCTTGTATTCTTAGTGGAAGTGTTTTAGTGTGAAAGCTGTGCAAAAGCAAGAAGCATTAAAATTGAGAACAAAAAATCAATAAAAACCTACTGGTGCAAATTTCCAAAAAAAGGAAGACATTGGAAACAAATAGTGAACAAGAGAATACAAAAACAAAATAAACCAACAAATAGTGAGCCAAAATTGAAAAAAAAAACTAACAAATAAATTGAATTTATTTGGAAAACCAAGCAAAACCTACTGCAAAAAGAAATCCCCTTTGAATTTTCAAGCATACAAAAAATCAACATAGCAAGATATTCTACACCTAGCCTTTGATTTTCCCCTAAGAAACCCCCTACGATTTTATAGCTAAATCCATGGCCATTACTTCATAATATAATGAGGTCAAAGCTTGTACCCAGATTTTATTTAAAAAGTATAGTGGATGGAGTGTATCATACATTCTGAAATCAAACATTGTAGAAAGCTGTATTAAGTTGTAATGACGCAATAATTCATTTAAAATCCAGGTGATTAAATAGAATGAATCACATTTTAGTTTTGTGATACATTATTGTAGTCTAATAATATAGAAGATATACTGCCATGGAGAAAACACTGCTACCGAATGTGAAGAACTGATTATATTGAAGATCAAAATTTAAAATAAAATGCTTCTAACCATCAAATGAAAAATAGGCTATTAATTATCGTATGTTAGAGCGTATAGACACACAAATGTTTAGAGTTTAGTTCTTAGACCATGTATAGAATTCTATACATGGTCTAAGGTTTAGTTATTACTAGATCTTTTCAGTTTAAAGGAAATAAATTTCTATTCAATAATAGCCTTAATCAAAAGTACGAGAATTTATGATAGGAATAATAAGCTGAAAATCGAAAATAATATATAGAAAATGGATTGTTAGTTTGTTGATTTGTTTAAAAATGATGGAATCTTTCAAAATTGATTAAATTTACTTTTAAAAGATGCCTGTGACTAAAACCTAATAACTATTTTTCAATAATAAGATAATTAAACGAAAATTCAAGTTTTTCTGAACGGATTGATGTATAATTTCACTCATTCACACGTGTTTTACTATTTTAAATGATTTTTTGAAAAAATCATTGCAGCGCTCCGCGTTGCGTATCATCTAGCACTAGAAAGCTTTTGGAAGACCGAGCGAAAAAGCATTGGAAAGATAGGAGAGTTCCGCGAAGAGCTGCTCACTTGATACACTCTTCGTTTACGCGTATCATTCACGCTAGAGCTGCTTAGAAATATCTGGGATTTAACATGCGTTTAAATGGGAGTGGAATAACATTGCGTGGATGGGAGGATCAAATCGTTCCGCACAGAGCTGCTCGCTTGATACGGAAGTTGTATTCTTAGCTTATGAAGCCCAAATATTATTCGAATTTTAAGTTGTTTCACTTTATATTCTCTGGCCTATCTATAATTTTCAAAATAATCAGTACTTTTCGGATGCATTGTTTTCTTACCTTATACATCCCATGTTATATAATTATACCATAATAAACAATATTGAGTGAAATTCATACAAGTTCATAAGTGCATCCAATGTAGAATAATACTGATAATGATAATACATGGAACTTATAAATCACGTTATACAGGAGAATCTCCTCTAATATAGGGGCTTCTTTTTCCATATAACTCCTCAAGTGTAAAACGATATTTTAGGAGCGAATCGCATGTATTATAGGTTATAAGATCATCTAATATTACTTTATATAAATTAGTACAATAACAAACATTTTAAAAGCTCGATAACTAACCTAGGATTTTTTTAAATGCAGTTTAACAAAAAAATTGATTAAATGCTATTTTTAAAATGAAGATACCTCAAGTATGATTTTCTTCTTAAGTTTTGTTGTAGGAATTATAGCTGATTCTATAAAAAATACGGAGCCTGTAAATCGTGTGTTTCAGTAGTGGATTTTAGAAACTATTTTCCTATAATACATGAATTTCAAAAATGTAGTTTCCTGTAATATGTGACTCTTCTTAGTTTCCTGAACCAGGCTCCAGGTATGATAATATATTATTCTATCTGTTTCTAAAGAATTGATTAAAAATTAAACTTATCAAATAACGATTTCCAATTAATTGGAAATAAACCCAAATCAATATGTAATAAGGTAAAAGTAGTTAACAGTCGACTAGAGTCTTGGAATCTTTCAAAATTGATTAAATTTACTTTTAAAAGATGCCTGTGACTAAAACCTAATGACTATTTTCCAATAATAAGGAAATTAAACGAAAATTCAAGTTTTTCTGAACGAATTGATGTATAATTCCACTCATTTACACGTGTTTTACTATTTTAAATGATTTTTTGAAAAAATCATTGCAGCGCTCAGCGTTGCGTATCATCTAGCACTAGAATGCTTTTGGAAGACCGAGCGAAAAAGCATTGGGAAGATAGGAGAGTTCCGCGAAGAACTGCTCACTTGATACACTCTTTGTTCAAGCGTATCATTCACGACAAAGCTGCTTGGAAATATCTGGGATTTAACATGCGTTTAAATGGGAGTGGAATAACATTGCGTAGATGAGAGGATCAAATCGTTCCGCACAGAGCTGCTCGCTTGATACGGAAGTTGTATTCTTAGCTTATGAAGCCCCAATATTATTCGAATTTTAAGTTGTTTCACTTTATATTCTTTTTTTTTATCGTATGGCTTTTTATTGGTGGGGAGACCCTTACGGGTAGGTTCCACCTTTCCTCATTGCACAATATTCTATTTAATAGCCTATCTATAATTTTTAAAATAATCAGTACTTTTTGGATGCATTGTTTTCTTACCTTATACATCCCAAGTTATATTATAGTTATATTATACCATAATTAACAATATTGAGTGAAATTCATACAAGTTCATAAGTGTATCCAATGTAGAATAATACTGATAATACATGAAACTTATAAATCACGTTATACAGGAGAATCTCCTCTAATATAGGGGTTTCTTTTTCCATACAACTTCTCACGTGTAAAACGATATTTTAGGAGCGAATCGCACGTATTATAGGTTATAAGATCATCTTATATTACGTTATATAAATTAGTACAATAACAAACATTTTAAAAGCTCAATTACTAACCTAGGATTTTTTTAAATGCAGGTTAACAAAAAAATTGATTAAATGCTATTTTTAAAATGAAGATACCTCAAGTATGATTTTCTTCTTAAGTTATGTTGTAGGAATTATAGCTGATTCTATAAAAAATACGGAGCCTGTAAATCGTGTGTTTCAGTAGTGGATTTTAGAAACTATTTTTCTACAGTATAGTAACATAAATACTCATGATAACTACTATCCAATAACATATTACTCCACAAGGTAGTAATTACTATGTATAGCATGGAATTACCTCCATTCATGGTATTGTCTGAGCTTGTTCCCTTACTTTATTAATAGTAATAGAATGTTCAATGAACTAGGAATACTCATGACTATTCTTGACTATATCCATGACTATTCTAGAAATAGGAATTCCACCAGAGATTCGATCAGCAAATTCCACAAATTATTCCACCAAAAGATTCCTTCCACAAAATTCCTCCATGGACGTCACATTCCAACAGATACCGTTAACATCTTCACAATCGTTCCTACCTGCCATATTTGGGTGATTCAATAATCGTCTGCTTGATACATGCGGGTTAAATCCTTGACTGCGATCAAACCCCGGGCTAAATCCTTGATTACGATCAAAACCCGAAGGCTGCGCCAAGAAATGACCAATATTTTGTCCACGAAACATCATATCCATGTAGCATGAATTGAGGACAACTTCTTGATTCGTACATAACAGCGGAGTATTGTTGATGATAGTGGGTCCAAACATATCCGAAGACATCTTTTGCCTTGAGAAATGGTCCAATCTCTGAGTATAATTATCCTGGCCAATGAAATTCGAGAAAGATGCAGCAGAATTTTGGAAATTGTTGCAAGAAAGCACTTCCGAGCTCTGGATAGAAGGAGTTGAATCCACATTGAGGTCATTGTCACCTGGCAATGTATTAGAACGTTCTGTTAATTTTATTCAGTTTCAAGATTTATATTGTAATCAATGAAAGCTTAGCATTTTTAGGTGGGTTCCGAACCTTCCGAAATGATAAATTCATAGGAGATTACAATCACTATACTGCAATGTTATCAACAGCACATATCTCACATTTTAAGTGAGGATTTCAACGAAATAAAGGTTCAATGAAGTTTTAATCGTTAATACGTTTCAGCTTCAGAGTTTACAGTTGAAACAGAAATAAACCTTGAAATTTATTGATGATCTGTTTTACTACGATAGTAACAGATTTTGATTGCAATCTTAGAATGAGAACAATTTTAATTCACGATTTTACAACCTAAACTATAAAAATTACAGATAGCAAATATCTTGAGAACCCATCATTGATTTTAGATTTCAACATATGAAATGCTTTTATAATTCAACATGCTTCTAAATGTTTTGGAAGAAAACTTAATTTTGGATAGAAAGTTAACTGATTAATGTAATACTTTGTCTGAAATATTATTTGATTTTATCTGGGTATAAAATTATAAAAATAAATTGATTACATAAGTCTATCAACAATAATACTTGATTTAAAAATTTAGAGAAAAAGCTCGATGTGGTTGAAATATTATGGAATTAAGTTTAACATCAATGCCCTAAAACCTATTTGATTTAAATGGTTAATTTTAAAGGCTATGCAATGCCTAATAATTTCAGACTAATTGATTATTGATAATTAGTTAAAAGAATTACTCAACAAAATTTATTCAAATAAAACAAAAGTGGTTAAGTGAGGTGAGGCAATAAGTGTCATTAATACTGTTCTAGAATAATTTTCAATTCATATTAATTAATGCATTATAATATTACAATATTATTACACCAAATTCATATTACTTGGCCCAAAAGTAATATTATAAAGAGATCGAATCATTTGATAAGGCAATAACACCTATTTAACCTCATATTAAATTACAGCAGTTGTGTTAATTGTTGATTATCAATGCCAATAACCAGAAAAACGTTACTAAATTTGGTGCTATTTTATAAGCAAGAATCTACGAAATTGGTGATAACATAATTCGATACTTTAAACGCCATTAATGGTAATTAATTCGTGTACATTACAGGTTTGGGTTTATCGCGAAGCTACAAGAAAGACCAATTAAGACAATTAATTAATGTACAGGTTTTTGAGCATGAAAACATTTATGAAGTTACTCATCCACAATATTTTGTTTACAAAATACTATTGATTCAAGAATTAAAGAGTGGAGACTTATTTCTATTTTTGTTGGATGAAAATGATTTATTATTGATTTTGGACATGCACATGAATACTTTTCTCAAGAATTTACAATTTTCTAGACGTATTTTGAAGGATTTTTAATAAACATTTAATATTGATTTTGATTTAGATAGATGTGGTTGAGATACAATTAGATTCAAGACTTGGATTGGACTCAAGGAATCCAATTATTATTACCATATCTATTATTTTATTTGCAAACATAAGAAATATAGAAAATACCGTTTATATAATCCCTTCAAATAAAAAACCATTCAGTTTAAAAAAAAAATCATCCAAGATTTATGACAAAAGACCTCAGAAAAAAACATAATTAAAGTCCTCATTGAGTTGTTTATTCATCTATTAAATTATTATTAATTTGATCCCTTATTTATATTTCATCATCCGTTCTTAGCTCACACACAAATCTCTCATAAGGGTACCATTTTCTGTCTAATAAATCAATGTAGGACATTTTCTATAAGAAAATGTTTTAACAGTGTATCATAATATGATATATTATATTATGATACACTATTATATTATATTATAATAATGAGAATAATAAATTTTCAAGTCTAGGACTCATGTAGGAATCATTCCCTGTCAAATAAATCAATATAGGAAATTTTCTACAAAAAATGTGTTATAACAGGGCGTCATATATAATGACAATATTACAATTTGTAAGAATAAGACAAATTTTGATTCGCAAGAAAACATTTTCGAAATAATAATGAAACATACCATTCCAGGGCCTCCATAATCTGGTACTGGGTGATGAAGACATTATAACACAGCTAGCCTGTACCATGGTTTGTCAGACAACACAATAGTTATAATTATTTTCCAGCAACCACCAAGTTAGAAGAAAATGTCTCAAATAACTTCAACAGTTCCCAAACAATATTTCCACGTCAAAAACGTCGAGATCGGAAGCTGGTAGATGAACTTCAGTACAATAACATTATCGAAATACAAGTAGTGAATACAGTTCAAACTTTTGAAGCAAACGATTAGTCCTGAATATTTTAACACAAACCGCACCACGTAATCGAATAAACCACTCTGAGAAAAATCTTCAACAGGTAGAACTTTCAAATAAAACAAAGTTTTACTTGACTCAACAGGTGGTGCCTTGGTATTTTCAATAGTTTAATAAAAGTTAACTCCACTACAAAAATACTGAATCAAACCACACTCAAGTAGAAACAGCCTGAAGTTCACCAAAGTTAATCTCACTAATAACACTGGATACAAGCACTTGGTTTTGGGGAAGATCAACTCCTTTAACAATTATAAACTTCTAAATTAACCTAAACATGAAAATGATAATTTTTGAGAACTGAACAACACAGTGTCTTCAGCCTATCTGACGATTGTGACCGCTTCGATGCCGGGGAAGTATATTTTATAAGTCAGAGCGTGAGGAGCTTGGCTTTTAGTGAATGGAGTCGGAATGCCGGCCTCTGATTGGCTGACTAGTTGTGACGTCACTCTACCTGAGCCGACAATCAACGTACGCTTCGTTCCATTCATGAGAGGTCGCCGCGGACCAAGCAACGATAAATACAGCATGAATTCGAGGTGCAACTAGTAAATTAAGTTTTGAATTTACAGTATTTCAATCTCCAACATTCAGCATACATACATTTATATTCCACCAAAAAATTATTTCCAATTCAAATCTTTTCGAATAACCAACATTCAGCATAGGCTACACACATTAAATTTCACCAAAGGAAAAATTAATATGTTTGAAAAAATAGAGAACCCAAAAAACAAACAATTACAACAACAAACCCCTTAGCAATAACATAGGAGCTTGGTCCTTGTTAATAGCAAGAACAAAAAACCAAATAGCAATAAAATAGGAGCTTGCTCCTTTAGTAATATATCAGGCAAGACATTCTATTTATAAGACATTAATCTGGTTAGAATATGGTAATAGTAATAAATTTCTACAAAGACAGTATAATCACAGTGTGGCCATTGATATGAAAGGGTACATAACAGTGTGTTGGAACATTTTTTCTCCGCCACCGCCATACTTTTGTCAATATTTCAAATTCTATAAGCTTTATATGAGCTAATAATATTTATAATTAAATTAATTCATTGAGCTTTAAAGGCGAACTTGAACTAATTCACTCATTTGTCAAACTTTCTCTAAGAGGAACGACATTTAAAATCACTTTTCTATCATTAAAAGATAGCCTCTGCTCTATTTGAGGTACACTGCAGCAGTAGGCTATTGCTTTGAAAGCTGAAAATGAACAAAACCATCATTGGCATAGGCAAATTGCATAAATAAATGTATTGCTTGAATAAATAAATAAAAATATTAGACTCTATTTCGTTCTACCTTCAACTGAAACTGAAATATTGAAAGTACTCCAATGAAAATTACCTTCTGACGAAATTATGCTACACTTCCACTCCCTAGTTTATTACTATTGGAAAAGCTCCATAAAACGCTTTCATTGCAACGAATAAAACACGACTTTTCCTGACGTCACTCAATCCAATATCAATCAAATTCGATTACGATTCGGTCGGAAAAATCATTAAACGTCATCGGAAAATTGAAAAGAAAACTGGATTAATGTTGGCTATAACAATGAAAGCAGAGATGACGATTTTCATGTTTTTATTGGTGCCTTTCCAAGAGTGATGTTAATTCTGTCATCAAATAATGGTACTAATAATTTTTAGTGGTACAGTAAAAAGTGTTATGCATCACAATTACGTCACAAATTTGATAGGTGTGCCAGTGTATGTCTATGACGTGTACCAGTTAGTTCGATAAAGATATCCAATTGGTGAATAATTTTTTTCTTTGTAATTCATATATTTTACCAGATACCTAGTAGTAAACTAAATTATGAACACAGTTTCATTCAATTATTCAGCCAAATTTTAAACAGAGTCCAATAAATTTTCAACACAAAAAGGCAAAAAAGATTTCAAGAGAGTCAAATATATTCATTATTGGAAAATGTGCCATATTCAACTCAGCAACCAGGCATTTCTGTACCTATGTTTGCAGAAAATTCTTTCAAACTCTTGTCAAAGGATATTTTGACAAACTCAAAAATTCTAAAAAGTTTTGGTTGTGTTAGCACAAGGTAAAATACCAACATTTTTCGAAAATGTGTATGGAGTAACTTCAAATTTAATTAATTAAATAATAACCATAATCAGTAAACTCAGTGAAGCTAACGCAAATTTAATAAAATTCTACCTTTAGTTATGAAAAATTTATAAACGACAGTCAAATATATTCACTTTAATGTTAAATGGGCATACTATAGCTATGTTTATCTTCAAATTGAACCAATTTCTGCAGTTTCAACCTCAAAAATAGCATCCATAACAGCCAACTGTTAATATTCCGAGTTAGTACACTGGCATTCTGTTGTAATATCTAGTTAATACTCTGACATTCTGATTAAATTACTTCACAACTGAAAATTCATTTTATTGTAATCAATTGAAATTGAGAAATTCAATTCCAAATAGAACCATCAACAATGAAATGTAAATAGTCTTTACCACAGTAAAAATAACCAGCTACTAATTAGAATTACCAACAATGAGATAATTATTTACTACAGTGAAGCCTTCACTATACTAAAATCACAGAGAATGTATATATCTATACTCTGTACTAGATATATCTACTCAGTGCTAAAAGTAATCAAAAATTTAACAAAAAAAAATTAATACTATGAAACTTGGATATTTCTTGCTCTCTAGCATGCTGTCTTTAGTAGTATCCGACCGTTTTGATGATGGTCCGATCCGCCGCTATATCGACAGAACGGGCGGGCGCCATCACAGGAATTCTTAATTGAGAGAAGGTGAAAAAAGAACGGATAGAATTGGACAAAAAATCCCCGAAAGAATGCTTACAACTTCAAGAATCCGGCTACAACACCATCCCCCCCTCTTACTCTTTTTACTTTCCTCTTATTCCCTTTCCTCCTCCTCCTCTTCTTCTTTTGTCTCTCTCTCTTCCACTCCATTCCAGCAATCACCTGCCTGATTTTTTTACTTTTTTTACAATCCTTCCTTATTTTTCCTACATAAACCACAACACACCTCTTGTTTTTTTCTATTTTTTATCCTTGTTCTTCCTTTCGTGTATCGTTTACTTCTTTCCAGAACAGTACCTAAGCTTTTGAAGCATGCCCTGAAGCAGTGTTTTACAGAATTCATTTTATTTTTTGTTCTCATGTATTTTTTTCTAGCACGCAATATAGGTGCTACTGTATTTTCAATGATGGACAACTGCTGTTCATATTCCAGGAGCTACTTGGAAATAATGTTTTTTACAACACAAAACATCTTGTGACGTAGCCTCATAATACCAACCCTGTGATGATAATAATTCATTCTACAATAAAATGAAAACAAATAATTCATTCTTCAATTATACATTTTTTATATAATATAAATATAAAAATATTATTCCACTGTATTATGTTACTGATTTTCCAAAATAACAATAATTGTACTATATTATTATATTATATTATTACTATATTTGTCTAGGCGTACTCAGGTTAGTCAAGACAAGACAAGACGAGATTTCACGTTTAAGTATAATAGATGCTATGAGGCAACACACACCGATTAGTCATTGCATCGGTGTGTGCTGCTCAAGCAACTGTATTATTGTGACTAAACTTTTTATGTACGCCTAGCATAATAGTATTCTAGGTTGAGAACTCTAAAGATATTAGAATTTCATTCTTTCATTAGACTTTTTGTATCTTAAGGATATAAATATTTAAAAATGTTTTAATTTTTTATTTATAGAGGATAGATGAAGCATCTAAAAGCACTAAAATATTCACAAAAATACATTGATAAAATTGGAATGTGAATTTATGCAATAAAAATTTAGGAAGAGAAGTCACATAGTAGTTACGGGCTGAAATCCTGTTGTTTCTCTAATATCTTGTGATATGTATGAGTTGAAACATAAATAACACAATTGGTACTAGTGGACTCTAAATTTTTGAGTAATAATACAAATAAATTCTCCTTAAAAGTATAACAAACCCAAGGCCTATGGCAAGGCCTAGGCCCACCAGATGGTTTCAATTTAGATGAAACCTTGTTAAAAACTATTCTTTTCATCTCTGCTACCTGAAAACTGTGAGATTTTTCCCACAAAGCCCTTGAGCAAAACATTTTGGAAACAAAATTGATTTTAGTAACTTAAAAACTAGGAGCTTCCGGTAGAACATAGAAAGCTACAGGTAAAACGATAAATTACAAAATGATAGACCATCCTGTAGAATCCCACCATAACAATAAATAAATCAGGGAGAGACGGACCCTTACAAAAGGGATAGTAGGAAAAAATCTTTACTTCCTTCCCCATTTTTTAAAACTTCCCTCTACACCTTCTTCTTATTATTCTTCCTCTTTCTTCCTTTTCTCCTCTTCTTCAATCTCCACTCTCGACATCGTTCTTCAATTATTCAATTTTCTTCTTGAACTTATTCTCTGATTCCTCTTTTAACTTCTCCATTTCTTCCTCCTCTTTGATTCTTCATCCCTTCCTCTTCCTCCTTCTCTTCTTCTTCACCTCCTCCTTTTCCTCTTTCTCGTAGTCATCTAATCATTGCTTCGTCTTAATCTTCAACATCATCTTTTTCTTCTCATCCTCCTTATTTTTCTTTTTATTCTTCTCCTCTTCCTCTTCCTTTTTGTTCTTCTCCTCCTCGTTCTTTTTCTCATTCTTCTCCTCTTCTTCTTCTTCTTCTTCTTCTCCTCCTCATTTTCCTCTTTCTTCTCCTTTCTCCTCCTTCGTCAAAATAATTTCTTTTCCTTCTTCTTCACAATGTTTTTCTCCTCATTTCTCTTCTTCTTCCTCCTCCTTCGTCACAATCATTCCTTCTTCATTACCTTCTTCTATCTTTGCTTTATTTCTTCTACTTTCATTCATTCCTTCTCCTAGTTCTTGAGTACCTCCTCCTCTTCTTCTGCTTCCTCCTTCTCGTATTCCCTCCAACTCTTCTTCTTCCTCTTCTTCTTTTCCCCATATTTTTTCTTTGAAGCAGTCTGCGCGCCGGTCGACTAGAAGAAAGGCGGCGACTATACAAGAGTGTGTGGAGAACATGACTGTTCTTTTTTTCTCTCCATTTTTTCAACTCTCAGTAGTTAATAACCTCTTTCTCTCCCAGGCCTATACAACGACCTTGTGAAGGTCAGAGGAAAAACAACAAACCACGACAGAGAGAGAGAGAGAGAATGAGAAAGTTTCAAAAAAGGGTTTCAGAGTACAATCTGTGAACGAGATGTTGCTAGAAAGCTGCGTTCTCCTATTCCTTATGTCCACACTTGGTCGATTTTGTATGCTGCACAGCATGCTACCAATATGCTGAAGCATAATGTCAAAATTTCTGTAGAAACTACACATTCAAACGAGATAAATTTCAAGTTCATTCTCCGTGCTTTTCAATTCACACACACATTCATTAAAAAAAAACATTTTCAGTTTATTTTCTAGATCCACCAATTGGATTCTATTCAAACGTAAATTCAATTTCAGGGAGCGGCTGCACTTGGAACCTGTTTCATTGAGAAAAAGCCGCATCGCAGCGACTAGTAGAAGATAACAAATTAGAAAAGGAGAAAGAGAGAGAGAGAAAAGTCGAAATAATGAGAGCCTGAAGTCAGAGATTCCCAGACTGTAGGACTGGCGCCTCCACCTGTCTTAAATTATTTTACGCCAATAATAATTATCAAATAAGGGGTGTGTCTGGGAAAGAAGCAAACAATATTTTTGCAAAGCAATCCTCCTCTGAAAACTTTGAAAAATGTTTACAAAAATTCTTCCATTTCAATGTTTCCAAGAGTTTGTTATAGTTGGTTTATTTTTATGATATGCTATGTAACGAATTTGTACAGGGAATACTAATAATATTCTGTAGTAAAGTATCAACCGTACATTGTAAATTGACAAGGAATTAATCACTAATAAATTCCCGATGATAAATCAATTAATATATCTGATTATCCTTAATATACCTGGGTATTCAGTAGCCAAGTATAAACTGAAGCTAGTACATTGACAAAGAATTAATCAATCATAAATTCCCGATGATAAATCAATTATTATACCTGATCATCCAATCAATCAATCATTTCAGATTTGATACAAAAACATTTCTGAAAATGACAATATTTTGAAAGGGACATTAGCCTCAATTAGCTCACGATGCAATTAACTTGAACAATGGGATTCCCAATAATTACACAATATTATAGAAAGGTATGAAAACTTTCATTCACACCTCTCCATTACAAATTCCTAAGAAATGAAAGCGAAACCAAACTATAATCATTAAGGAACTTCTATCTATAATAATAGAGATTTAGGTGGTAGAAAGGACTTCCAAGTTCTAATGCCTCCTATAAACTGGTACAAGTTATAAGTTATAATGAAAGATAAAGTTATAATGAAGGATACCGTATTTCATTCAATTTAAACCTTGTATACTACATTGTATTACTACCTTTATTTCATTCAAATGGTATATTCAGTTAACATATTTATAATGTAATTAATAATTTTAAATCATGTTCATATCTCATTAAAAGGAGGAAACTGAGCTTCCGAAAAGTATCTCAAGAAATGTTAGTTTTTCAGGTTGATTAGGTTATTGTTTTTTATTTATTTTTGATATATTTTTGTAAATAACAATAGACAGGAAGCCTGACCTGTAGTGTGAGCTGTTCAATGCATTTTAGATCACCAATTCCGTGAAGAAATCAACAGTTGACTGTTATTTTACTCAACTTACATAAAATTCTTACTTTTTTCTCAAATTACGTTTATTACAAGAGTTTTATCAACAATAATGAATGAAATTCAGAGTCCAAGAGATTGATTTCATTCACTGAAAACCGTTGGTTGACAAAAATTGTGTGTAAGAAATTTATTGTTCTATTCCCAGACTTCGAGAGTCTCAAGTTGTAACTTTCCTGGAATGGTTTCATTCATAAAAGCTGGTTGTAAATGGGAATTATTGCGATAAATTTTCATTCATCACGTCGAAAAAATTGGGAAAATAAAGAATCACATTAATAATAGCTGACTAGGGTATGCTAACGGTAAATGCTGAATACCAGGTCAGTTGTTTTGATTGATAGTAAAGCATTGCTGAATCTATACAATGAAAATTCGAACACTATAAATTCAGATCAAAATAAGTTTTGATTATTCCATATGGGGCTGAGAACACTTAATTTTATGAACAATGTGGATGATTAATTGCAACTGACCTAGAAGCAAATGAGAAATCTAAAATTTGCAATATTTAAAAGTTGTTTAGAATTTGGGGAATATTGATTAATAAATAAAAATAATCTTATGCTTCTTATGCGTCTTATGCTTCTTAGGATGAAACACAAGAATAAAAACTACACGCTAATTAATGTTCATGCACCATGCAATGTTGACAATAAAAAGGACCGAGTGAATGTGGATAAATTTTGGGAGCGATTGGAAGTTGAAATGTCGAAAATACCAAGACATGATGTAAAAATCCTTCTTGGAGATTTCAATGCACATATTGGTCGAGAAAGGAAACACAGGAAAACGGTTGGTTTATACCCAGCGCACAAAATGACCAACAGAAATGGTATGAGACTGATCCAGCTTTGCCAACAATTTAATATGAAAATCAGCTCAACATCTTTTAAGAAAGTGCCTAGAAACAGAAGACATGGAGATCTCCCATAAACCAACTGGGAGAGTTTCAAATAGACCATGTGGCTATCTCGTATGATTTTCAAAAAGAGATCAGAGACATACAGATTAGAAGAGGCGCAAATATTGACTCTGATCACTACTTTGACTAGGAGTTCGAGTTCAATTCACTTTAGAAGGAAAATGCCTAGAACACCACCAGCAGTCCCAAAATTCAACCTAGTAAATCTAAAAGAGTCCGAAACAGCATCAAATGGGAAAATGTTCCTGCAAATAACTGGCAAGAATTCAAAGAAAAATAGAAATAGCAAAGGAACACATACCACTACAAAAGAAACCAAAACATCCATGGTGGAATAGGGAATGTGAAAAAGCAGTTGAATCACGCAAAAAATCATTTGAAAAATACTCTTCAAATAAGAATGAGATAACCCACAAAAACTTTCTAGAAACAAGAAAATTTCAAACAAAATCATCAGACAAGAGAAAAAAGAAAATATAACTCAACAAATAGAATCGATTGAAGCTGACTTTAAAAATTTTAACACACACAGATTCTACAAAACGTTTTCAAATCAAATTAAAGGTTACATTCCTCAAAATGTTTGCCTAAGAAGCCAGATGGAAGTCTTTGCACTTTAGCAATGAAGAAAATTGTGAAGTAATTAGCTAATTATTTTGAAAACCTCTAAACTGTCCAGAACCTGTAGAAATTCTCCTGATTCTCGACCACACACCTCCACAACAGGATGAATCATTACCACCAACAGAAGAAGAAATCATCAAACACATAGGTAAACTAAAAATAACAAGGCATCTGGAGAAGATGGGATTGTAGCAGAATTTTAAAAACCTAGGGTATAATTCGAGAAAAGAGCTAGTTTCAATTATCCAGAATGTATGGATCACAGAGGAAATCCCTGAAGATTGGAAATGTGCTCTAATACACCCATTGCATAAAAAAGGAGATAAGACTGATGTGAATAACTATAGAGGTATTTCTCTTCTCTGTCGCCTATAAATATTATCAGCTTGTATTCTTGAAAGAACCCAAAACAACTGGAACCCAAAATCTCAGATTTCCAAGCTGGATTTAGACCAAATCGATCATGTCCAGAACAAATATTGAACTTGAAATTAATATCACAGATAAGAAAATTACGAAGTAAAGCCACAATATACGTATTTGTTGATTTCAAGAAGCCTATGATTCAATCCACAGACCAACACTATTTAAAAATTCTTGAAGAGAAAGGCCTGGATCGGACAACTCAGAAAATCATAGAACAAAAATTGACAAACACAACATCAAAAATAAATTTATGGAGAACTTTCAAAGCCTTTTGAGATAAAGACTGGTGTTAGGCAAGGTGATGGATTATCACCACTGCTCTTCAACATAGCTCTTGATAGAGTAATGGAAGAATGGGAAAAGAAACTGAAGGAAGTGAACCACTGGAAGCCAATCTCGCTGGGAACCAAGAAAAATAATCTTCAAATTCCGTACTTAGCTTTTTGCAGACGACCTTGCTATAATGTCGATTCGTTGGAAAGTGCAATAAAACAAATAGAATTTTTTAAAAGAATGTGCTGAACAAGTAGGCTTACAAATATCATTTGAAAAAACTGTTTTCACAACAACAAATATAGAAGTTACTAAATTACAAACAAAATATGGAACAATTAAGAAGGGTACCATACTTTAAATATCTTGGTGAAATTATCTCAGAAAACATGCACAAAATGAAAGAATACAGAAAGCTCTGTAAGGCCTAGGGCTAGTGCAATATATTTATAATAAAGAGATGTATGTCTATCAATCACCAAAATCAAACATTATAACGCAGTAATCAAGCTTAACAATGTTGTATGCCAGCGAGACCCTGACACTTAGCAGAAAAACAGATATGGAAAATTTGAAAAAAAGAAGAAAGGAAGATAGTTAGAAAAACTTGGACCAAGAAAGACCGAAGATGGTTATAGACTACAGAAAACGGCCAAAGTTGAAGAATACTCTAACATAGAAGCAGACATCAGGAAAAAGGCGCCTTAAATTTTATGGGTCACATAATGAGGCTTCCAGATCACAGACTTACAAAAGAATAGTAACATATGTAGCAACCCTTGTAATGGAGGTGCATGGATGAAAAACGTCAAGAAGGACTTAGTACTGGCTAACATTAATGATGATGAAATATACAACAGGAATAGTTTCAGAGAAAAGGTTGAAAATGGGAAGTTAAACCAGAGATGACTGTGCCAAGAGTGGGAACAAAATGGAGTGAAGAAAGGAAAGCGGAGTTCTCACTGAAAATGAAAAACTGGTGGATTAATAAAAAGAACAAGAAAAACAAAAAATGAACCAAATTTTACTCAGCGTCTTCCATCTGGGAGCTTGACGGCTAATAATAATAATAATAATAATAATAATAAAATAATCACTAGAAAAAATGAGGCTCTGATACTAAAGAATTTAATGATTTTTAATAAGCAGCCAATACTATTTCAAGTCGGAGAGATTTTTAAATAGATGAATATTGCGAAAAACAATCACATACTGTAATATTACGTGTTTGTTGAAAAGAATAATAGTTTAATAGATAAATGTAGCCTACATTGATAACAGAAACTACTAAGACAGCATACAAGTTAGAAGTATCTAATTAAATAGATGAAATATTAGATTTGAAGACAATTAAGGCCTAATGATCCCTATATTGAAGTATCTAATCAAATAGGCGAAATATTATCATATTTGAATTAATTAAAAAGTATTCTATTTGAATTATATTAGTAATAATAATGATTCCTATGGCATTCCGAATATATTTTGGGAAAGTATTGAGATCTGGTAGACCAATATCAAATGAAATATTCCCCATTATTTCTAATATTCAACGTCTTCATAATTCTGAGCAATATTGAGACTTGAGAGCATTGGAGATGGAGCCAATATACGAGCTACGAGCTGGAGAATCGAAGACAAGCAAGCACTCACACGACATCTAGCGAGAAAAATTTGAACCTAAAACTGTACTCAGACGAAGACGCCCGCGCTATCTTGTGGCAGAAATTGTAACCTTGCGCTGACTTTCTCAAAAAGGCGGCCCGTTCAAACTTGCTAGACTCTGAAACATGGATTTCTGATACGATTGAACATTGAAACAACTTTGCCTTGATATTGTTATTGTTAATTTATTATTTTTATACTTTATCACTAATTATTATTCATTTTTTAGTTCCAAATAATCAAACTTGAATACTTCTCATTACGAAAAAAAGACAAGGAATACAGTAAGTTATTGGATCTTTCGAAACTGTATTAATTTACCTACTACAGTAGGTATTTTTAAATTGATATGAAAAATAAGAAGTGAATTATTTGTACTGTAGATAAAAATGATAGACCATATTTTGAGAGCAAGAGCTAAATGAGAGTACTAACTGAATCATTATACTGGAACTATATATTAATCCTTCCTTATTCCAAGACGCCTGTATAAATTATAGACGGTAAATTCTACTAAAGCGTGGAACTTTTTCATACGTTTCAAATAAAAGAAGCTATTTTTGTATTAAATGAATGAAGTATAGATAATAATACTTATCATGAAGAAACACTGATTTGTATTCTCATTGAATAATCCTTCAAGATATCATTCCCCAACAAGAGCAACTAAATAATACCTCAATCAGCAAAACAAACTGTAGTCCATTACATTACAAACATTCTATAAAATATTCTATTCTTATTTAATACAGGCCTATAGCATAACTTCTTGAATTGGCAAGTATTTTAGTTCATGAGACCAGACTCTCCAAACGAGAAAAACATGCCAATTAGAAGGTAGTAATAAAATTAAAGAATTCTCATTTTGTTCCCACAAGTTTCAATGAATAATCCAACTATCAAATAAATATTCATAATTTTTTTCAGTTAAATCAATAAGTGTAAAAAGATCCACAAGTAAACAAACAACTGATCAACTGTTCGGAATTTGTGTAGACAATAATTACAACACTCAACTTCAGCAACAAACAAAGCCTCTCTTAATCATCTAACATTGACACACATTATTTGTATTTGTATTGATTGACATTGCTACACACCCAACAACACATGATATCGATACCTATAAAGAATCGATATATCAACATTACTGATAGAATCGATCTATTGATATTGGTTCTTATTATTTATAATTATATAGAAATATACATTATTATCAGATTCATTTAATTTGACGCTTGGCATTAGATAGATATATAGAGAGATATTATTTCTTAATGTTGCTGATGACCGTAGAGTACGATGGCAAAGAAATAATATCTATCTATCTAATGCCGAGCGTCAAATTAAATTAATCCGATTGTAATGATATACGGTAGAGTAAGGCTAGGCGTACACCGGTTAGTCAAGACAAGACAAGACGAGATTAGTCACAGTAATACACATAGTTGCTTATGAAGCAGCACACACCAATGCAATGACTAATCGGTGTGTGTTGCTTGTCTTGTCTTGACTAACCGGTGTACGCCTAGCCTAACACTGTATTGATAGGGAAAATCGATTTATAAATATTGGTTGTTTTTATGACTGAATCATTACCATTCAAACTATGATAATGGTAATAGAAATTACAGTATTATTAGTAAAAATAAACAGTACTGAAATGGTAATAATTTCAGCACTGGTACTAGGTTTCAGTACTGTTTATTTTGACTAGAACTGTAAGTTGAATATTTGATTATTTTATATTATACTATATATTATATTATAATAATGAGTGGGGAAGGCAAATGTCCCAGGAATAAGTGATAGCTACACACAAAACCTTCCAAATTGACAAAATAACAAATTCATCGATATTGTTTGTTGACCATAAAAGGTAAAGGGTAGGGTAGGAGTAAGTAATATCGACACAGAAAACAGTCGATAAAAATGATCGATATCGATTGTTGACCATAAGAAGGCACATGTCACACACAAGAATGATGTCATTAATTTCTGTCAGCTGAGACGGCACTCAAAGGAATGTGTGTGAAAGTGGCCTTAGACACAAAACAATCACTAAAGAAAGTACACAGCACACGCACGCGCACACACAATGCCAATAGTGAAAGAAGCGATTGCATAGTTACTCAAATAAAGTTGTGCACTGCAATTTATAGCAAAGTATTAAATCATTCGAAATTCAATGTATTTTTTCTATAAACATTCCAATATACATCTAACTTAAAGGATAAGTTGTGACAAATGTTATAATATTGTATTGTAGATGTATTAACGTTTCCAATATTTTATATTTGTATACTTAGGCTAGGCGTACACCGGTTAGTCAAGACAAGACAAGACGAGATTAGTCACAATAATTCACATAGTTGCTTATGAAGCAGCACACACTGATGCAATGACTAATCGGTGCGTGTTGCTTCATAAGCAACTATGTGAATTACTGTGACTAAACGTGTCTAGTCTTGTCTTGACTAACCGGTGTACGCCTAGCCTTAGAGATAAAATCTATTCCCTTTATCATTTGTTTATCGCCACTTGAAAATAACTAATTTACTTACTAGATAGAATGGTATTCACTACTTTACATGGATAGTTTTTACTTTGTATTTCTTAGGATGGAAATTGTTGGAATTTGTGAATAATGCAGAATAAGTGAGACTGACCATATGAGGGTGGAAGGGGGGCGTTGTCCTGTAGCATGGTGGCAGCCCTGGAGAGCACATCAAGAGGTGATTCTGTTGTCGAACTGTCCATTGCTCTAGAATCAATAAAAAGAAAAAACAAATTAATAAAAATGCTTACAAAGGAAACACTAATACAGTAGCCTATATATAGTCAAAATATCTCACATCATCACCCCTCTTATTACCCATGTGGGTTAAGTGAAAGAGGGGGCTTGTATGCCTCAACTTCGCCCAAAGCACTTTTGTAATGTGAAAGTGTAAAATAAAGTCATCTATCTATCTATCTATACCCACGCACAAGCCTAGAGCTCATGTGGGCATCACCCTCAGAAAAAAACTTATTTATGAAACAATGTCACTAACATGTTTCGGCAACATTGTAACGTCTTCAATGAAAAGCTTTGAAAATATTTAAGATTTTGTTTAATAAAGTATTATACAGAGACCTATTGTTTCATAAAAATTTAGAACTCCTGTAATACAAGAGAAAGGCTAACACACACTAGAAATGAATAGCACGATTTACTAAGCAATAAATCTGTAAATCTAGTGTGAGCTCGCCTTTTTCCTGTTTTACAGGACTTCTTATTATGAAACAGGACCCTGATGTGAACTAGACAATTAAAAGAAATCTGCATGAGCTGTTTATTGTTTTAAATTGAAATAAAATGAAAAATTGAAACATTTATGAAGTTGATGGGATTTTTTAAATTAAAAATAGCTGTTTATTGTTCTAAATTTAAATAAAATGAAAAATTCATACTTTTATGAAGTTGATGTTTTAAAATTAATGTGTAAGAAACACTTGAAGAGCTGTACTTCAAAGAGCATTTACGATTTCTACATTATGAAGATATAAATTATATTAAATTGATGTAAAATATCATTGCCTTTCAAACCAATACATAACTATAGCTCAAGATTTTTGATCGAGAACCAAAATGGCGGCTGCATGTACCTGGTATTTACAGAACCCTACATTAAACAAACGCCTTAAAAATGTGAAGTTTTTTATCGTATGTCTTTTTATCGGTGGGGAGACCCTATAAGTTTTATAATGTGGACACGAGACACATCACAATTACTATGTTTAAAACATTTCGATTAAATACACATTAACAAACATACATAGGCTAAGCTTCATTCATTAATTTACTATACACACACGAAGCATCCCAATAATGCGATTAATGCATTTTACAAAGCGCATAAATGCAATTCACATGTATGTAATGTTGTAATGTCACTCTATCAATTTCCTCTACAAGATTTATCTATCAAATAATGGCTACAGGAAATTAGTCTCTACGAAAATCTACAATACAAAGGAATGCTAAGTACATCATCATAATGTCTATGAACATGACTGTGAAGTAAATTCAATTTCCCAGCACATTCCTGATGCAAGGACGATCCTCTCAAAATCTCTCAAATCACTCTCTCTCTATCTGTTTTTCTCTTTGTTTCTTCTGACAACTTTCTGTCTTTCACTCATTTCTGTCTCTTCCTTTTCCTCTCTGTTCCTCTAATTTTCTCTCTCTCTCTTTCACTAATTTTCTCTTCAAGTTTAGAGATTAATTTTCTCTCTCCTCTAATTTTCTTTTTCACTTGCACATAATATCTCCTTTTCTCTTACACTATTTTCTCCTCAATCTTCCAAAATTATTTTCTCTATCATCCTCAATTATTTCCTCTCTCTCTCTTCTGTTTGTTTTCTGTCTCTTACCCCAATTCTTCTCTTTCTTTTCCCCCAAAATCATTGAATAAGCTTCCATAGTTTATGCTTTGTTCAATCAATCAAATCCTAATTTTTCATAATTTTCAACTATCATAATCTAGAATTTAAGCCAATGTATTTGGTAATCTACATGAATAAAGTGAATAATCTAATAAAGAATAAGCCTAATAAATAATATTTTCATTTCAATAATCTAACCTTATTTAATATCTCTCTTTCTCTCTCACGGCCAAGTCAATGGAAAGGAAGTCCTCGAACATCTTTTTCCAAGAATGGACATTTATATTATGTTCAAACTTTGCCGGATTTCATGTAGATAAATCTCAATTATGTCAACATTTTCACACTGTATCTAGTACTTATTAGCTTAAAATGATTAAAATATGATAAATATAAGTATTCATAGTCTACATAAATATAATAATTATATACAATGTTTAAATTGTTGACTATGTACTGTACATACTATCATAGACCAACTCTATATAGTTAGTACTCTCTGTATAGTTAGTCTATGATACTATACAGTCTACAAAAATTGATGATCTATCTGAAAAATGAGAATTAGTTCAGAGAGCGCATTCCATGACATGATACACTGGAATTCCTGAGCTCATCTACAATGTAACAAAGATTGCTTGGTGCGGTTTTCGTTTGATTGGTTTTCGAAATTGGAAAAATTTGTAACGAATTTTTTCTCGCTGATTGCATAGTTTCGGCTGCAGTGGCCTCGACTATTCTAGGACATAATCTATCTAGACTAGAAGTAGAAAGAAAGCCAGTAAGGAGAAATATTGAAAATTTCTACAAGGCTGCTGATTGTATTATATTTGAAAAAAAAATGTTCGAGAAACATAAGAAATATCCTAATAGAATGATTATCTATCAATATGTCCTAAGCTATTATCTATTTGGTTAACTTAAATTGACATATTAATATACAATATTGAGAAGCTTATAAACAAAATTGTAATAAAAGATGTAAACTAAAATTGAGAGATCTATACAAAGCCATCCTAGATCCTAGAGAATTGGGAAAAATGTTTGAACAAAAATATTCAAGAAACATAAGAAATATCCGAATAGAATCAGTACAAAATATATCAACTTGAAAACAAATTTTAAAAACCCTCAATTATTTCAACTAAACAACAGGAAACATGTTCAACACTTGTATTGAAAAACTTCTGGTGCGGGTGACGTAAGAGCTATTAGAAACCAAAACTAGGGAGCAAAGGAAGCACCCAGCAGATGTTCTGTAAATTCCATGCACTTTTTTCGTATCACCATTTGGTAGGGTACAACGAATCAGCTATGCTACTGAGGCCTTTATGTCCTTTCAAAGTTATTCCTTATTTTTATTCTTCCCCTTCTGTTTCCTTCTTCCTCCCTCCCTCCCTACTGCCTTCTTCTTCTTCGCGATGTCATTCCTTCGTCACCCTCTTCATCAACATCTCCAGAAATTTATTCCTTTTCTTCACATAACTCTCCCCGTTCTTTTTCTGGAGCTTCCTTCTATGACTTCAACCCCTATTCCTGTCATGGTATCTCTCTTTTTTCTGAAGATTCCTTCCAAGGCTCCAACCCCTAGGCTATTCATGTTATGGTACTGTACCCTCGAATTCTATTCCTACAACTACCCTTCTTTTCTGTAAGGCTAGGCGTACACCGGTTAGTCAAGACAAGACAAGACGAGATTAGTCACAGTACTTCACATAGTTGCTTATGAAGCAACACACACCGATTAGTCATTGCATCGGTGTGTGCTGCTTCATAAGCAAACATGTGTATTACTGTGACTAAACGTGACTAATCTCGTCTTGTCTTGACTAACCGGTGTACGCCTAGCCTAATACTTCTCTATGATAGAAGACAGTGAATAATCAACCTAACCGAAGAAAGCCCTATTATCAAGATTTATGAATTTATCATTTGACAAACTAACAATTCCTTTCTATTCTAGTAATTTAGTAGACTTATTTAAAAAATATATACAATAATTGAATCTATTGAGTGCTCCATGGAAATCCATAATTTTTACAAAACATGAAAAATTGTACAGGGAAACATGTTTGAGTAAATCGGTATAATAAAAATGTCTGCATAGATTGAGTTGACTCTCCTCAAATATTGAAATAATATTGTATGAAGTTAAGGTTTAATGTATATTGATGTACCGTATTTATTTTCAATTTTTTTGATATTTATTTAATTCAATTCATTTATTGATACAAATAATTGAAATACGATTATGTGATGTACTTCAATAATAAATAGAGCTAGTTCGTCCTTTGTTTCAATTAAACTTTCAATCATAAATTTACATGAAAATGGATGGTAGTTGCATTTATAATGAGTAATTAATCTGGCAATATTGACTGATTATTATCTAGCATGTTCAAGCATTAGAGACAAAAGGTAATGAGTTTTGGAAGATTTTAAGAAACAATAAATTTGAGTTTTACCACAAGGCCATACATTGTTCACTTGGAAATCGGTTTTTTAGGGCAATAAATTGGTCTATTTGGGTAATTATGTGAGAAATGTGGAAGCTGCTTTAATCAATCTATGACACTACTCCATTTTTCAAAAAATATTCACCCTAATTGAAAATTAGAATAAAACTTGTAAGATAAAACTTGTGACCATGAAATTATTCATGAATTGTATGAAAATTCTAGGTTAATAGCTTGCTTATTGTATGTGTAGTAGCCTATGAGAAGAGAAATCAGGAATTTACAAAGCTATTCAAACTATTTGGCACCGATAAGATAAGAATGCATTGTAGTTTTGCCCGGGATTGGGCTATCGCCTGTCAATTTCTAGCTGTTATCGTAAGTTTCTGTCAAAAAAAGAAAAACACACATAACTCACATGTTGAAGACGAGCGAATCAGCAAAGCATAACCGCTACGGTCATGCTTCTTCAAATATCCAGCCACGAATATGAATGAGTGCAATAAAGAATTAAGTTGGAATCTCGGAAAGAAAAGAAAGAAGAGCTGAGAGCGTCCTAGATCGAATTGAGAGGCCGCATTCCATTGAGGAATCTAGACTCTCTCTTCGACAGGAAGGACGACCAGTGAGATAAGACGAATGCTGTCGCTTCCCAGCTAAAAAATCAATGATCGTCACTAAATGCAAACACAAACTAAACAGAAATGCATGGCTTCACTTACTTGCTGTTTATTCGCTCGGCCAGGATATCCTGCCTTGCTTTCCAACAGATTGACGAAGCTCACGAGTTGGACTGGCGAATAGTTGCAGTGAAATTCCTCACAACACTGTTCAGCTCACAGTTTTTGACATTTTGCCCAAACCACCAGCATGTTGGAATGCAAAGTATGAAAAGAATGAAAACGAACACTCAGCGCAGTCGCGGTGGAAAAATCCTAACCAAACTCAGCAGTTACCGAATCGCTCGCCAGTGGCGCTAGCGGTCAACAGCTGTTTGCCATATCAGCTGTGCAACAATGGTTCCATTTGACCGCCAATTTTCAAACACGATTACAAAGCAAATTATATGGATCAATTTTGTTGTAACCCTGAACGAAACCTTGATGAATTTGCTTCGCTGCGATTGAAATAGATTTCCAAATTCTTTGTTGACAACGAATGACCGTGATTCCAATGTTAAATGGAGCGAAATGATAATGTTATTGTTTGAACGGTACCTACATTGTTTTTTACTTGGTCATTGAATTTTGATATGAAGCAAATAAGACTGGATTCCTTGATATCTTATTGGTAGAATTCACTTGTTTTGACCAAAAATAATATTATCCTTATACCAACTCAATTAAAATTGCTTACTGCTACTACAACACGTTTCAAATTAGTTACCTATTCAAAGCTTTTCATTGAGGTGATGCCCACATGAGCTCTAAACATTGTGCGATTGTAATGCTGAGGGTGGTGATGTGAAAGAGCTCTGATTTCAGGTGATGATGAGATGCATGCTGTCAAGAGTGTTTTGTGATCAAAATCCGTTCTGTCAACAGGGATTGATCTTGGAAAATTTGGATTATTTATGAGACCGGCGCTTATCGCCCTTAGCTAACGACCACTCTTGTCTTCAATGTTATTCAATGAATGGATCTTTCAACTGTACGGCCTATTGCACAATAATTCAATTGAATTTAACATTCGTAGAATATCGTCTAATAGAAGTGATAAAACAAGAACCAATGAACGTCATTGCCTGACGTCATTTGACGGTGGTTAAAATTAATTCAACTGGATTTTTTGGGCATCTGGTTGTGTTAAGTCTTGATAAACGCAAGAGAGTACTTTGAAAACGAAAAGCTTAGAAAATACGAAATTTCTTCCAACTGCAATAAAAACATTATTTTTGTTTCCAATAACAGTAATAGTAAGTTTACAGTAATGGTAGCGGTACGGTAAAAAAGAGAAACCAGAACAGAAAATCAAGAAAACTTTGAAAATATTTATTACAAATATATCCAGAAATACCCATGATGGATTGTACCAGTGATCGAATACGACTTTAAAAATACATCAGTACTTACTCCAAGTACCCCAATTACATCAGTACCTACTTTACTCGAAGGACTTTACTCTATCTAGGTCTCCAAATAAAAACAACTATGTCTTGGGATTTCATATGAAAAACATTCAAATCATAACAGTGATCAAATTAATACTGTATAACTAACTGCTCAATAGTAGTAGTAGCCCCTTGTGAATTCAACAATAATTGCAAGGGATAACACGGATTGAGAATATTATAACAGTTTGATAGTAAACAATGCTTATCTCGTACTGTTGGCCTTTCATTAATAATTATTTGATAAAATCTATAAATATATATAGCCTAGATATATTAATAATGTGAACATAATATATAGATATACTTTCTATATATTATTATAGTTGATATACTTTTGCACAATTACAGACTTGAATAAATTTATTATTATAAATTTATAAGTAAGTTACCTAAATCTAACATTCGGTTATTTAAAAAGCTAAAACATATAATACAAAAATAGAAAAAATTCACAATAAGTAGCATGTTAAAAGTGATTGCATGAGTAGATTGAGCCAAGTGTGAATAAATTTCAGCAGTAAATGAGTATTTTCCACGAATCACCTACCATTAAATTAATATTTACTAAAATAAAATTCAATAATTTGACTATCTGCATAGTGAAGTAAGTGACAAATTAGTATAAATATTAATCTATTATGAAATAAGCTGCATTTTACTTTCAAGACTACTTGACCACTAAGAAATTATGGCTTTCTATCCGGATACAAATAATTATAACTGAATAAGATAATATATAAAATACAGATGTTTAAACACAATAAAAACTTATAGGAATGCCTAAATTGAGTTGAAACTTATAAGGATTAAAGAAAATGAGATTCAAAATACTTCTCCAGAGATATTAAATCAGAGATCAAGAACTACAATATTATTTTAATCAAAAGTTAATTTCATCCAGTTTGAAAATGATTCCGATTGAGGAAATTCTATTATTAATAATATCATAAGGCACTACTAGAAAAATGTTTTCAACACTCAATCCAATAACCAATGAGGCAGTGTCGAATAAAATCAATTCTACAAGAGATTGTTCACAACAAGATTTCAGATAACATCAAAATTATTTCAAGTACAATAAATTTAAAAATAAAATTAACGAAGAGACAACATGACAATAGAATATATCAAAATACAATGCAAATGATGTGATCACAAAAAATGGACGGAAGATTAGAAAATTAAGAAAATGAAATTAAAATATTCATTTACAAAATGAGTATTACCGGAATCTAATAGTCTATTAAATTAAACCTAAGGAGATACAAGTCCTAACATAAAATATAAAACTAATACATGATGAACATGATAAATAGTAATAATTAAAATTAACAATTATACAATACAGTTAAAGTTTTTAAAATTGATTAAAAAAATCATAGAAAATAAGGCACGTGCGTTTTAAAATTCATTCAATAGAAATAGCTAGATTTAACGTACAATTTGGTGACTTGTTCATGACAGCAATATCTAAAGACTATAATATCAATCTAATTTTATAATCACGATTATAATAATATATAATATCATCTTGTGCAATATGGACGAATGTGATATAAATAGAATAGAATGACTTCTTTAGTTTTCTGACGTAACAACCATAAGATACATCAACGTAGTTTTACAGTTAATTTCAATTTTTTGTGTTCAAAAATGGAATGTTAATTAAATAAAAAAATGAGACTTGAAAATTTTTACAAGTTAACAGTAGAATATAAGGCAATCAAGAACTATTCATTCTCTTAACAAATTTGACAGTGGTTGATTTGGAATGTATCAGGTTTAAAAAAAATATATATTTAGATAATAACTTTAAAACTAAGATATTCTACCAATAACAAGAAATATAATAACGACAATTGAATAAGAGCCAATTGAATCTAACTGTCGTAGAAAGAAGTAATTTAAAGGAGCTCAATAGAGCATTGATTATGTGAATATTGATTTACTAAATTTTCATGAGGGTCCAGTATGAATATCATTCAACAGGTTTTTGTCAAGGCACTGTAAGTAAACTTATTGATAAGGCATTCATTGGTATACAATATGACCAATAATAGTTTTTGCTTTTCACATAGACCTAATATGAAAGATTCTGTACAAATCAAGGTAAACAGAATACAATATTATTCTAATACCTTGGTACTCAGTTTATTACCGCAAGTTGTAATTTCTACCTCAATGTTTTCGTGTTTAATAAAAAAATAAAGAAAGGGAGTTTGAAAACTAGTGACAAATTTGTATGAAAATTCCCTAAATACGTCAGAAGATTGAAACGAAAAAGATTATCAACCATACCTTGTAAAACAGGCATTCAAAACAAACCTTCTACAATACCACAGCTCGTTCAACTCACTTCATAGAATAGAATATAATACTTCTATAAATCGTGGTTCAACTATACCTCAATTTTAAACGATAATCATGAATGGAAAAGGTTTTGGCTTTGCTCAAATGCATTGTGTGCAACACCCAAACATCGTCTTTCAATTCTTCTTCTTCTAAATCCTTATTCTAAATTAAAATCCTAATAATTATAAAAATCATTGATCTTTCAAATTATTCTAACCTGTCCTTAGTTCACCACTTTCCCACACAAATTAAAATACTTTTCTTCTCAGTTGATTTGTGTCACACCAAGCTACTTTAGTAGCAGCTAGAGAGATAGCTGCTACTAAGTAACAAGTGTAACGTAGCTTATACTAGCAGCTACCAACAATATTTATTTCACTCAGGGGTGTCAAGGTGAGTAACTGATTATAACGTGCGCCTGATGTGACTGAGTAACAGCGTACTAGCATCTACCAACAATATCTATTTCACCAGGAGTGTCTGAGTAACAGTTATTAAGTAGCCTGATGTGACTGAGTAACGGTTATTAAGTATCCTGGTGTGACATAGGCTATAGGTTCGCAACTACCGTTTCATTCCAATCATAGCCTCGTTTATACAATACTTATAACGGTTACTATGTTATTTAGGAGCTACTTATGAACCTTGGGAACTAAAGTCCGAGAGATATTTCTCCCAACATCCTGTTCTACCTCCACCGTTCTCTGTAGAGTCAGTCGAAATAGGGGGTAGAATCTGGCCTGCTCAGAACTGAATTAGCATTGTCACTGCATTGGTCATGCATCATTTAGAATAATGAAACAAACTGGAGTGATAAAGGACAAAAATATTGAAAGAACCCTGATAGGTCGAGGGTGTACAAGGTGGTGGGTTGGGGACATTTTAAAAATGAATGTCTCTAGTGCAGTATTGTTTAAACCAGGGGGTTGTCATAGAAGGAGTGGAAGTATCGTATCTTCCCTATGTTAAAAAAGGGTGAGGCCTGTGTCATGGCCTTCTTGAGTTTTGTCTAATATGGCCATGCTGTGTCTTCGATCTCATTATTGAATACACTTGGACCGATGTCGGCCATTATTATGGACCTACTTAGCTGGTGTATTTGAATTCAGAGCCATCATGTTAAATTCAAATTTTCATGGAATTTTGAAAAAATTATAGTATCTTTTTATGGTATAAATCAAAACCGTTGAGAGAGTATAGTTAATATATTTACGGCAAAATACAAACGATGAAATCGGATTTGTGTTTTTAGGCTGGTTTGGGTAGAAGTTATGTACTTAGATGTTTTCAAATACACCGCCAAAAGTAGGTCCATAATAATGGCCGACATCCTACTCCCCTTATTTCTCTTACTTCCTCTCCCTTAGATGTCAGCTCCCTGGTTTAAACGGCTAGCAGGGCCGAATACTGCATGCGTTACGATGGGAGTGAATAGTAGAGCATCTTATCTCTCACTCTGTCATGTTGGAAGAAATATCTCTCGGACAT
Source organism: Laodelphax striatellus (assembly GCA_017141395.1). Lineage (NCBI taxonomy): Eukaryota > Metazoa > Arthropoda > Insecta > Hemiptera > Delphacidae > Laodelphax > Laodelphax striatellus. The sequence continues at coordinate 160,833 of CM029542.1, forward strand.
TAGGAGCTATGAACTATTTACAACATGTAACTTTACGAATAAATTACTCGGTTAGCAACTAGCAATAGAATAAAGCTGGCGATTGTGAGTTCCATCTGGTTACGAGTGCTGACAGCCTTTGAGTTGTCGCGGAAAAAGTCGAAAATCTTGATGTAGTTCTCGGATACCACCCAGGGGTTCTCACCGTCGTCGAAATGCATAGGACACTGGTCACCTATACAAAAATACAATCAATTATTACATTTGGTCAGTTGAAAAACAATAAATAACAAGATTTTTCATAAAAATATATGAATTCCATAGAATAATATTATTAGGACTTGACGTCATTGGAAAATGCAAAATTTATTGAAAAGTTACATTAAAAGAGGCACCGTATATACTGTATAAGGCACCGTACTTACTCCACTGAAATTAATACACATATGCCCGGTTTCTCAGTCGTTCAATAAACAGTAGCTGTAAATGGATCCAGTAGCAGTACTGAATCAATAACCATGTGTTTTCAAATGCAAAAAAACTTAGTGATTCAATAGTTTATTGAATAACTGAGAAACCGGACAATAGATCATTACAATAGTGATAAAATAAATAATAATGGAATCCAAGAAGATTTTCAAATATCACATACAGTGATATTAATTTAATTTGACGCTTGGAATTAGATAGAGAGATATTATTTCTTTGCCATCATACTCTACGGTCATCAGCAACGTCGAGAAATGATACATCTCTGTCTATCTATCTATCTAATGCTAAGCGTCAATTAAATGAATGTCATTGTATTTTTGTGTTAAAAGCATTCCAGTGTTCCATTATGCTATAAAAATCAAAACATATCACCGTACACTTGTCAGACAATAACTTATGATAGAATTGTTCAATCTAAGTCCAAATGAATAGTCCAATGAATACTTCATAATCGGGGAAAATACGTTTCTATGCGAGTCAGACAGAAATAGTAGTTTATGCAATGGTTGTATTATGAGAGCCTTTAAACGATGATTGAGATACCGAGGTTAAAATACGAGCGGCAATGCTGCGGCAATTTTAAGGTATCTCAAGAGTCGTTTAAAGGCTAAAATACAACCATTGCATACACAATTTTATCTACGACCAACAAAAAACAATAACATCTACATTATCAATCTAAACTAACCTTGATTCAAACAACCATTGTTCTATTTCAATGTTTTTTTCTTATAGATTAGGAAGCTGCTAAAAGCACACTCGCACGAGCGACTACAGTGCTTTTATCAGCTGCAATTGTTCCATTCCAGTGTTTTAAAACAGTGAAAAAGCAACTGTTTGGATTTCAATTATGAACTGTAATGATTTCGTTATAACACTTTTTCTTTCTTTCTTTTCCTTTAGCTTTTCCCTATTCGGGGTCGCTATTCCGTATCTTCCTCCTCCACACCATTCTCTCCCCGGCTTCTTCATCTGTCAGCTCCTTTTCCCTCATGTCCCCTGCAACACAGTCTCTCCATCTCCTCCTTGGTCTACACCCCTCCACCTGCATTCTACTCACTCGCTTTCCAACGTAGTCCTCTTCCCTCCTCACAACATGACCATACCACTGCAACCTTCTTTCCTGGACCTTCTTTGAACACTCCACCACCCCAGCCATCTCTCTTATCCTTTCATTTCTGATCCTGTCCCTTTTTGTCTTCCCAAGCATCCATCTCAGCATTCTCATCTCTGCCACATCCATCTTCTTCTCCTGCGATTCCTTGACTGCCCAAGTCTCACTGCCATAGATCAGTGCAGGTCTCACTACTGCCTTATATATTCTTCCCTTTACTTTCGTTATAACACTGTCATTGATGAATATTATAAAGAGTTGAAACCCCGATATACATTCAGGGTGCATGCACTACTCACGCTCTCTCTCGTACTCCTGCATGGTGAGCGCGACAGCGGCGCCTTCGGTGTAATTCCAGGAGGTGGCCTTCTGGTTGAGGTCGCAGAACGGCCCGATCGCCTGCGACATGAGCACGCGGTTGAGGTCGGCGCGCTGGTACACCCAGCACCGGTACTTGGAGAACGCGTCCAGCTCGTCATACGTCACCAGGTACGACTTCAGGTTCTCCTTCCAGAAGCCGATGCACTTCATGCGGTAGTCGGGGTCGCCTGGGGGCAACCGAATCGGACAAATTAGACTTGAAACATCAGAAAATTGCAATGGGCAACAGAAATGGAATAGATTACGCATATGAAACGTCTGATATAGTATATTTCGCACCTAGGGCCGGGAAAAATGGTCGGAGTTTGCCGGCTTCGAGATCGCGGTTTTCAAGTTTGCGAGACGAATGTTTCGAGAAGCATTGAAGCGATCGAGAGCCGGCAAACATTCTTGCCTGCGTTACAGTGAACGCTATTTTCGCCACCAACACAAAAAAACAAACAAAACAACAAAATAATGCAAAACAAACAATGAAAAATTATCAACTCAGTGGGACCAACAACAAAACTTTTGAGGTTAGGTTAGGACCTGCAAGAACACATACAATGCTGTTGATCGAATAGAAACAGCTGTCATTCAAGGTCATTTTTCTTTCCGCCTGCAAGGTTGTAAACATATAGCAGTGAGATCCAATTCAACTTGTCAGGAAATCAGCTGTTTCGGCCTCCAATAGAGGTATGAAAAACAGTTCATTACGTCTTAGTGTGGCGAAAACATAATTATTACAATAGAAAAGGTAGGACAAATGTTTAAGAATTGAATCCCAAATACATTGGCAAAAAGGTTTACAACGCCTCATCAGAGAGCTACGCCCACACTTGTCGATGATTCTCGTTTCGTCTTCACGCATCCTATTAAAATTAGGCGGAAAACGAATGCCACAAATTTAATAAGATATATTATAATTATGTGATAAAGTCTCAGAAAACAATGACAAAAATGTCTATCAAACAAAACAAAATTAAGACATTATAAAAGCCGAGGTGACATACGGCAGTGAAACACTTTTCAAGTTAACACAAAACAGATTTGACAAAATACTAAAATGAGAGAAGAATAGCCATGCCCAGTATCAATAAGAAATATCAAAAAGATGGACAATGGAGGATAATAAGTGGTTTACAAAGAACTTGAACCTATTATGACACTATGCGAAAAAAGAATATCTTTGTTGGTCACATTTTTACCACTGAAACCAGGTTTCAATGTGAAATCTAAAAGCGGATATGAGTAATCAGGATGGATTAGAGAAATTAAAGAAGATCTGAATCAAATAACCCTGGATGATTGAAAAGCTTTGACCGAATAATCTAAATCAATAAATAAAAATTGGAAACCAAGGAATGAGACAACCGACATACTGTACAAAGGGTATTTACAGATGAAGAAAAGAGAAGATCATTGGAACGAATGAAGAAATACTGGACAATGGAAAGAAAAAACAAGAGGAATGATTGATTTAGTCTAACCAATGAGCAAAAAAGCAAAATGGAAATAAATAAATACGATATACCACTTTCGGAATTGTTACATCGAGTTAAGCAACTTCTGATAAACTATTGGAAACTAAGCTGTACTCTATAGTTACAGAGAATGCGATAGAGACTAAATGGCGGCTGATACACGACTATCAATGAAAATAGTAATCATAAATGATTAACTATTGGTTTGTATAGCACATATAGCGAATCATTATACAGCATCGATATTTTATCATTCAAAGTGACCATTTCAGGCTTTTCTCTAACATATAGCAATATATGATTTGACGTTCATACTCTGACCTCTAGTTCCATATGCCCAACAAACGGCTGCTTTGGGTTGACATTGGACCATTTGTTTCTATGAGTAGATGTGGTATGTGTATATTCAAGCGTGCGGCGATGTCGCCCAGTCTGAGCGTCAGACTGCGCTTAAAATAAGCACGCGCCATGCCGTTGAGCATATTAATGAACGACGGGCCGTCCCAGGTGATCGACGGAGAGACAGTAGGTCTCATCGACCAGTATCTCCTTCTGGTCGGTGTCGCAGGCGCTGAAATCGGATATGTTCTCCTTGCAGTAGGTGTTGGGACGAGGCGACAGCGTGACACCGCCCAGAATCCGCGTCTCGAACGGAATGTCACCGCGCTGTGTGAAGTTGAATTTGCCCGCCACCGGGCAACGCACGGGAACTGGGTTTTTGGCTGCGGGGAACAAGATGTATTAAACTGTGTGGTGTCACAAATGATTTTTATTAGTAAGGTAATCAGATGTTGAAAAACAAACCTTGTTGATTATGAATCTTATTTGGATATTTGGTTATTTGGAAGTTAGTTTATTCTTAACCCTGGTCGTACACCGGAGCAATAAGCAATAGGCAACTAGCAACATATGGATCATATGATTGTCTACTCTATACAAACCAATAGTTCAATGCACACCGAAACAGCTGCTTTAGGTGTGCATTGGACTATTTGTTTCTATAGAGTAGACGATCATATGATACAAATGTTGCTTATTGCCTATTGCTTATTGCTCCGGTGTACGAGCTGCCTGAGAGTTGAAATAGAAAGGTCATGTAAAGAGAAAATAAATGATATTGAGAATCATGAAATAATTGATTTAATTTGTATATTGAAGTGAAGTGCTTCAACTGTTGCAAGATTAATATTTTATACACTTTTTATATAGAAGTGCAGAGTAGCTCAGAGAAACTTTGAAATCAACTTTGTAATCAACTGAATAAAACTTGAAGATGTCAAAACCACAAATTTATTAAAATACGAGATACCGGTTTCCGTTGTTACACCATTATGAATAAATGTTTTATTGCCAAAGAAAACAAATGATACAAAACAATAATATCATAGAACAATCATTTTTAGCGTGGCTGGAAAAGAGAGTCCCTGTGCTCCAGCCACGAGATTCAATCCCTGGTAATAATTAATTGGACGAAATCCCCAATTAATGCCATATAATATTCTGAAGACTTCTGCTACTGCAACTATTGACAACAGCATAATAGCTAGTAAGGAAATTCGAATCATTAATTAATTAAATCCTAATCCTTATTTATTATGAAGACTTCTGCTACTGCAACTATTGACAACAGAATAATAGCTAGTAAGGAAATTCGAATCATTAATTAATTAAATCCTAATCATTGATAAGGAATTTCGTCTAATTAATTATTATGATTTCACGGCAACTGTATAATTGCAATATCTCATTTCCACTAGTTGCTTAGTGGGCGCAGGGGCTTAATGTTCAATATCAATAAATTGCATCACTGGACACTGCCCATTGAACAAGGATTAATAAAAATGAAAGGGTACCATTGAAACATTGTTAAGTTTCTCACCCTTTCCATCGCCCAAGCACAAGCCCAAAGCTCATGTGGGCATCACCCTCACAAAAAACAATACATTATTGTTCACTTACATAGGAATAGATCGTACTTCCAGGCCTTCTGTTTGTTGAACTGTTTCCACGAGCACACCGTGTGAAAGTCGTCCTTGATCACGGCAATTCCCTTCCGGTATCTGATAATGTTGTGATGTCGCGGCACAAAGTCGAAACAGATGTAGTCTTTTTGGCTGTAAATAAAAAAAACGTAAAAAATGAAATGGAAAACTCTACAATAGTGTTATCACTGTTTGAAAGAACTTGGAGATTAAGAAGAATTTGAAGATTATCAAACGATTCATTATGCGTTAATTAATTTGAAACCAATAGAACTCTAAATATTTCGAAACAATATCAAAGTGATAATTGAATAGAAATACAGTATTTATATTCGTGAGAACTAAATGGAAGACTTTAGTTCAGTAAGGGCCGGTTCATGAGCTCGGGATTTAGCCAAGTCCTAGACTAAATCGGTTGGCCACCGTAGCATCGACAAACGTTAGCCTCGAAACTATGTACTAAGGGCTCTCTATGCTGCTAACCCACTAACCTGTCGAGACAAACGTTTGTCCATGCTACGATAGCCACCCGTTTTAGTCTAGGACTTGGCTAAATCTCGAGCTCATGAACCGGCCCTAAATATTTCGAAATAATATCAAAGTGATAATTGAATAGAAATACAGTATTTATATTCGTGAGAACTAAATGGAAGACTCTAGTTTAGTAAATCTTTGATAAAAACAGAAACTTTGACCTATTCTCAACATTTGAACTATTATTGCGACTAAATCCAGGAATTAATGGAATTTCGGAAGATTCTCTTTCCTAAATTTTATATTTGTTCAACCAATATAATAAAATACATTACTGTATTTAAAACTCTAAATATTTTATTCCAAGAAGAGTTGTGGAGTTGACAATATTGATTTTTCACTTGAATTACTAAAATACTGAATGAAATACTTAATGAATAAAAATTGAATTGATTTCAATAACTGACATGCAGTTATTTTCAAACCAATTGAGGAGTAGCTCATAGACCTGATCAGCGCGCTCTAGTGAGAGAGAGTGAGGGGGGATTTTAACCATTGTGAGATAGGAACAAAACACGATTTTGGGATAGAATTCAATTAAATCATTAAGGTATCATCGATACTTTATTACTATCTATTATTTAGTGGTTTCGAGGTGTTTTAATGAATGTATTAATTGGATAAAAGAACTTTTATCAGAATTTTCGTCATATTGTTGCTAGACTCTTCTTGCTAGGTTAGGATTTTTGAAATTTGAACTTCACGCTATGTGTAACCATCGGTATCGTATGTATGATAAACATTATTATTTCAGAGACATAAGCTATTTCACACAAATAATATTTAATTCAATTACAACATTATGGGCCGTATTTATGAACGTTCCTTGAGGGTTTCCTTTCGGCATGTTTGGTAAAGCGTTTCATGAATGTAATCAGCCGACTGCCCGCGAAACGGCTTTTCATGCCCTTTCGGAAAGGAATTTAAAGGAACGATCATAAATACGGCCCTAAATTTACATCTTATATTTTCCATATTTCATCTATTTACGTTCAATATTATATTTTATATCAGTCCGTATCTCACTCTCTTTTGGAAAGGAATGCGTTTGGAAAGAGGATCAAATTAAAATTATCTTTTAATTTCTTTTCTCATGAACAAACAGTTGAACAAACAACTGAAGTGTCCTTGAACATCCTAGCTTTGATTTTATGTTACTGAATATTTGGTTGAATATTTATCAAAAACGATGGGTTTGAAAACAGGTATTTTTACATTTGATTCAATGATAACCTATCTTCAACTAACTCATTGTTGTTCCTCTCTGTCTCTTTACTTGAGCGCGCTGATGTTTGGTAGCTACTTCAATAATCGACAACTATCTATTTATGTTTATCTATATCCTAGCTTATAAGTTACTGGAATATTGGTATTGTAATGTTTATCAAATACGATGGGTTTGAAACAGGCATTTTTACATTTGATGTAACGACTAATGTATCTGTAATTCCACCCCCATGTTGTCATTAACACTTGAGAAACTGTGTTCTACGACAGTAAAGTATTTCAATAAACGACAATCATATATAAGCTATCTATATATCCTGCTTATGTCATTGGAAATAATTCTATTGAATATCTATCAAATACGATGGGTTTGAAAACAGGCATTTTTACATTTGATTCAATGATAACCTATCTTCAACAGGTTGTTCCTCTGTCTCTCACTTGAGCGCGCTGATGTTTGGTAGCTACTTCTCAATAAACGACAACTATCTATTTATAAGCTATCTATATCCTAGCTTTATAAGTTACTGGAATATTTTGGCTGAATATTTATCAAATACGATGGGTTTGAAAACAGGCATTTTTACATTTGATTCAATGATAACCTATCTTCAATTCCTCCAGGTTGTTCCTCTGTCTCTCACTTGAGCGCGCTGATATTTGGTAGTAGCTACTTTCAATAAACGATACCTTTCTATTTATAAGCTATCAATATCTCTAGCTTTTATAAGTTACTGGAATAATTTGGCTGTATATTTATCAAATACGATGGGTTTGAAAACAGGCATTTTTACATTTGATTCAATGATAACCTATCTTCAATTCAATCCCCAGGTTGTTCCTCTGTCTCTCACTTGAGCGCGCTGATGTTTGGTAGCTACTTCTCAATAAACGACAACTATCTATTTATAAGCTATCTATATCCTAGCTTTATAAGTTACTGGAATATTTTGGCTGAATATTTATCAAATACGATGGGTTTGAAAACAGGCATTTTTACATTTGATTCATTGTTAACCTATCTTCAACAGGTTGTTCCTCTGTCTCTCACTTGAGCGCGCTGATGTTTGATAGCTACTTCTCAATAAACGACTAATTATCTATACTAAATTCACTTAGAAAGCAAGATACCACATAAATTATGTAAGCTGGTACATCATGGTGCTAAAGCTGCATCGTCGGAACACGTGTACAAACAGGTGAACTAGATATCGTATAGGTATAACTAGATATAGCAGGATCCAATTCAACTTGTCAGAAATCAGCTGTCTCAAAGAGCAATATCACAATACTTAACCTACAAATGCTGAATCTCGCAGATTATTGAAAAGGTTTTTTAAAAAGTTATTCTTGTGTGTCTTTAAAGGTCTTCAGCACTTAGTCTTTTAAGACTTTCAAGCCTTTTGATTATTGTGTCGAAATCACTGTTTAATTATTACTGGATCAGCTGATTTATGACAAGTTAATTGGCTCCTGCTATAACTGAATCTAGTTCACCTGTTAGTACACGTGTTCCGACGATGCGGCACAGCACCGCGAAATGTGCATCAACACATAATTTGTGAGTATCTTGCTTTCTAAGTGAATTTAGTATTTATAATTTGATCAAGTGAGAAAAGAATGGATCCACAACAACCTAAATTATCAATTTGTGAAGCGAATAACACTGACCATCCGTCGACAGTGAGCCGTGCCATCATGTAGCGCGAGTCCCTCGTCTCGCGACAGATGTAGATGGTGCGTCGGTAGCGGCCCTCGTCCGGGAACCACTTCTCCTCGATATGGGTCTCGTTGATTCGCACCTCGGCGTCCAGGTTGGCCGTGTTGATCCATTCGCCCGAAAAGTTCTGCGGCAGTCGACAGCCTGGCTCCACCACTTCGGCTTTCACTAGAATTGACGTAAATAAATTATTTCTTTTTTTTTCTTTTCTATGAGTGATGCCCACATGAGCTCTAGGATGTTTGTTCAAAGTGGTTATATGAGAAAGATTTATCTGAGATCCTTTTCCTTTAACTTCTAACACCAAAATACTAAGTATATAACCCAATTTGAGAACGTATGAAAAACTCCAAAACACTTGAGAATATTTCAAAGAATTACATAGGAAAGATGTAACCCTTAATGCGTTAATGCTCATTAAAAGCCTCAAATTGGTCCTTAACTTTTGATTAAAGCAGCAATTCAATCATGTATTGCACGATCCATTTAAATCTTCAGATGTAAATCAGCTGTTTACGATAGTAATTCAACTTGAATTTCACAGTAAGGAAAAAGTATTATGCCCAATAAGCTCTTAAAGACATTGAAACTTTCTGATAAAGATCCGTTAGAAGACGACCTTGCAGATGCATTCTATTGGAAATATTGTTCTACAGCAAATACGCGATTTTGAAAGGTCAATTGCGCCATTGATACTAAAACTGGATACTTTAACCTACATAATGGTGTCGCTCTGCGGTCACAGACAGCTCTAGTCCACTGATACTATCCTACTCAAATCCATCCATTCTTTTTGCGCCACCCAGTATTATCTATGCAATTAATTCGATTTATACCAGCCAGTCATCAATTGAACTTTCTTGAACTTGAATGTACTGTGGCAACTTTCTATCAACACAAGCAGTTAATATTATCAGTCCAAGTACAATTGAGGGATCATTGTTGTAGAAAACCTTTGAAATGAAATCTCCATGAGTAGCCTACTCTATTTCCAGTGTAATGAGTGTGTATATTACACAGTTTCTTCAAACTATTACTTATGAGCTAGTCATCGTAGAAATGGCCACTAATGGCAAAAGTTGGCCTCAACACTATGTACTAAGGGCTCTCATGCTAACCCACTAACCTGTCGAGATGTTTGTCGATGCTACTGTCCACCCGTTTAGTCTAGGACTTGGCTAAATCAGCTCCTCAATTGTTATGTTTTGACTTACATATGCTTATAGAGTATTCAATTAAATACATATGAATTAATGGCAGTCGATATCTTCTTATTATTTAACAAAGGCCGACATTGTTCAATATAACCTGAGATGGACACTGTTACATTTAACAAGTTACTTAGGCTAGGCGTACACCGGTTAGTCAAGACAAGATGATTAGTCACTTTTCTTTTCACATAGTTGCAAAGCACACACTGATGCAATGACTAATCGGTGTGTGTTGCTTTATACAACTATGTTCTGTGACTAAACGTTACTATTTCCGCCTTCAAATGTGGAATTTTTGGGTTTGTTTACGTATAATTTTGATTTAACAAATCCCCACAAAAAATAATCACATAGTGTAAGATCGCATGAGCTGGCAGGCCATTCCTGGTTGCAAAGCGGAAATTAGAGTAAATTCTTTTGAAGAACTTTGCTTTAAGTGTATATGCCATATAATTTTCACACATAAATGGAGACTACTCACACCTGGAAACTTGACATCGAAAAGCAACTCATCGCTCGGCTACTCAGCGATGCAGCAGTTGCTTGTCATACTCACTGCCGCTACTCTAGTTGCCAGAGTTGCTGTTCGACTACTGTCAAAATAGACAATATTCTCAAAAAGTAAATATTTTGAGAATTTTATAACTCATCTTCGATATTTTATAAGTTGAAGTGACCAAAAAATGATGAAATACTACTTTTAAAGCAAATAATCCATGACCGAGACTCCTGGAAGCGACTGACCCGAAACGCCGACCCCACCTGAGTGGGAAAAGGCGAAGAAAAAGAAGAAGGAGAATCCTAATTTTCCAGTTTGATGTGGTTAGAATATCACCTAACCTCAATTTTCTGTACATAGAATCTGTCCACACATCGCTCGGCGACCAGCATGTCAGATCGAAAAGCAAATTCGTTATTCGGCGATGTCACCTAGGCGATATCGCCTAGGCGCCGCACAACTGAGTTGCTCTTCGATCTGACATGCTGGTCGCCGAGCGATAATGTCTCAGGCTGTACAGAAAAGTGAGGTTAGTGATATTCAAACAATCTTAAAAATTCATCATTTTTCACTTCAACAAATATCGAAAACAAAATTCTCAAAGTATTACATTTTGAGAATTTGTGATAGTAGTCGAACAGCAACAACTAAATGACAACACTGCATCGCTGATTTAGCAGAACGATGAGTTGCCCTGTCAACTTGGATAATTGAGTAGTGGGTTACGCAACTTGAAGAAAATCAACATTTTACTAAAAACAGAACCAGCCAACTGACCTGGGGTGACACGCATACGTTCGGGACTTTTCTCGACGGTTTTCAACGTGTTGCATTCGGCAGTTATGGACACACCGATGAATAGATCGTCGTCGCGGTTCTTCAAAAAGCAGCGGTACTTCTCCTCTTTGCGCGACTCCTTTGTGTTGGCCACGGCGAAAAAGTGGTTCTTGTCCACAAACCAGTCGCCTAGGCAGCTGTACTCCACAACTAAACAGACAAAACAACATTCTATTTATTATTTAGCGTATGGCTTTTATCGGTGGGGAGACCTGAAGGTTGTTCCACCTCGCCGTGTTCAACCTAATTCCACTTAGGTTGTAGTTTTATCCACTTTTCAGAATGATTTTGAATTTTAAAAGCATTTCTTTTTATACATAAAAGTCCAAAAGTTCATAAACCACAAGCACAACACAATAACACGAAAGATACATTCTATTATTTACATTTGATAGAAAAATAAAACAAGGCAAGACACAAGAATTACATTTCTCAACACTATTGCGGTTCCAACTCTTCTCTATAGCCTTGTTTTCATTAGTAGAGTTAGTAGTCGAGTAACTGGCATACTAACTCTACCGACCTAACTCTACTCTACTTTCTTGGGCGGCTCCAACTCTTCTCTATGGAAGTGAGAGTTGGATTCACACTTAAGCCTGGTTTTCATTAGTAGAGTTAGTAGTCGAGTAACTGGCATACTAACTCTACCGAGCTAACTCTACTCTACTTTACTTAGTCAGTAACTGTTTTCATTACACTCAAGAATATTAGGTAAAGTGTGGTGTCTAGTGAACAGATCTAACCTTAAAATGTCGATACGGAACATTCAGTACCCATAAATTCATTGATACCCCTAACCCCAGAAAAGGTATAAAATCAATAAGTGTCCAAAATAAATATAATAAGACTCTTTAGAAAAAAGCTTGATAGCATCACTGAAAGTAAACCTAAAAATCCCACCTTGAAAGGATCTTTACGAATACTCTACTCTACTAGCTCGAGAGTCGAGACTGTTTTCATTAGAATAGTGGTGGTAGAGAAGAGTGACAAGCGGTGGTGGGGGAAGGCAAGTGGTAGAGTACTATCCCACTCTACTCTACTAAAAACAATTACTCTAGCATCACTCTACTCTACTATGAACATTTAAATTGGAAGAGTTCACAAGATAGTTAGTACTTGCCCAGGGAACTCTACCACTAACTCTACTAATGAAAACCAGGCTTATGGAAGTGAGAGTTGGATTCACACTAAGGGTGGATTCATGTCGGAGCTGTGATAAGCGATCCAAGCTGTGATACTGGCAACGCTTTCATCGATGGTCGATTGCCCAAATGCAATAAACATCGCAGCTCCGACATAAACAGGCTTTTTAGAAAGCACGTCAATATTATCTACGCGCTGCTAGTATCACAGCTGGTATCGCTTATCACAGCTCCGACATGAACGCACCCTAAGGCTAGGCGTACACCGGTTAGTCAAGACGAGATTAGTCACGTTTAGTCACAGTAATTCACATAGTTGCTAATGAAGCAACACACACCGATTAGTCATTGCATTAGTGTGTGTTGCTTCATAAGCAACTATGTGAATTACAGTGACTAAACGTGACTAACCTCGTATTGTCTTTTCTTGAATAACCGGTGTACGCCTAGCCTTAAAGAGTAGATAGCAAGATTCAAACAATTTTTCATCATAACAGGAATTTGTAGCTTTTCATTCTAAAGAGCCACAAGCTTCCAAAGCTAAGAAAGGCTTCCAAAGCTTCCAAGAGTTGAAAATATCTCTTAGCTTTCGAAATGCAGAAATTTCATCATTATTAAGTTGAAAACATTTGAGATTAAGAACTGATTTTCAGCATAAAATTTATACTCACATGCTTCGAAAGTTCCAGACATGCCCTCGCATTTTCTATAGGTGATGTTGAACTTTTGATTTGTAATTAAAAACTGTGATCCGGCCTGTTGGCATGACCTTATATGGGCATCGGGGTGGTTACACTCTCCAGTAAACCGGAAACGATTCTGAAAATAATCAAATTTATTCAATCAATTCCATACAATTAAAACAATTCATAAATGTCATAGTTTTTAAAGATTGTAGCATTGTAAAGATTTGAAGATAGGAAACTCTATTATACTGAAAACCATTTACAGTCGGCAGTGTTTGTCAATTCATTTTTAATCGAACCACTGGGACCCGTTCAAAACAATCAATTTTTTACTTGATGGATTGTTTTCATAAATTGCTACATATTACATAATTCTAATAAATTCTTATTCTATTATATTATGACTATACAGTATATGGCCATTTTCAACTACTGCTACAACATTGTATTATTTTATTCAGTTGCATAGTAATTGGAGTGTCAACTCTTTTCTGTAACTCGTAAATAAATTAATTAGGCCTAATCATATTATTTCATCAAAAGTGCATTACAAGATGATCCCGCTAAACCTTGAAAGATTTTACAGCAGATGCTTATAGCAAATACACAACAATCAGTAAAATGAAATGCTTAGGCTACTTTGAATTAAACAATAGATCGAAAAGTAAAGGTTTTATAAGTCCGAAGATGGGAGATATGGGGCTTGTTTCATAAGGCTAGGAGTACACCGGTTAGTCAAGACAAGACGAGATTAGTCACAGTACTTTACATAGTTTCTTATGAAGCAACACACACCGATTAGTCATTGCATCGGCGTGTGCTGCTTCATAACATATGAATACTTTTCTTGTCTGTCTTGACTAACCGGTACGCCTACAAAATTAATAAAAAAACTTTTAATCTCCAGTAACGTCATATGATCAGCTGGCTTAGAGCTTTGAATAGACTGAGATGTGCGTGAACACTACCTTGCATTCTAATTACCTTACATTAGTCAATTAATTCACATTCTAATCATCTTCTCAACTATAAATGAAATAAGTTATACGCCTAATTACCTGATAGGCGAAGTGAAAGACACCTTCAACACTGGACCTGCAATTGACCGGCACTGGATTTTCAGAGAACAGAGTGATGATGTGCTGATGCTTGTAGAGCGATCTGCATACATTCTCAACGGTGGGCAGCTCATTTGGCTGCAGTGTTACACAAACGGCTGAAAAACAAAACAAAATGTACATTTAAACAAAAGAAAACAAGCTAAAGAGAATAAATGTAAATAAAAACAAATAACAATATAATACAGTACAAACAAAACTATGATAATGTATTCGTTGAAAGGCTACAAAATATGCTTTCATGAGAAGATTATGAATATTGACTGATCATTCGATAGTGTATAAAAGATAAAGTGCTCTGATACAGTTAGTCTAATTAGTGTTCCATTTATATAATTACTTTTTAAGCATCTGTCTTTTTTGTAAGTTTATTATTGTAAATAACTGTCGACATAAACATTCTAGATTATGAACTCTTTCCCCGCGCACGGATCAATAGTCCATGCGGGGAAATAATTATTCCATGTATTGTTTTTTTTATTTTATCATGTATTGTGCTTTTTATTTGGAATAAAGTTGTAGATTGATCTGCAGAAGACTAAGACTGAAACAAGATGGTGGTACCAGGTCAGAAGGATGGGGCTGGATGAGGAAGATGCTGCCGACCGGACCCATTGGACAGGCTGTATTGATGAGGCTAAGTACCGACTGGGGTACGAGTGGCCACTCCAGTAAGTAAGTAAGTAAGTACTGTTTTTTTTTATTTTATCATGTATTGTGCTTTTTATTTGGAATAAAGTTGAATTGATTGATTGAAGAAGTTTAAATGAATAATCAAAAAAGAAAAATATAATTCAGAACAAACAAAACAATAATGTCTTTGTTGAAATAGGCTTACAACAGAAAATACTTTCATAGGAAGATTATAAACAATATAGCCTATTTTCTTTTTGTAGCATAGGTTTTCAGAAAACTTGAATTATTCATAAAATCGTCACAAAGCGATTGTCCCAGTGGTAGCAGGCGAGTCTAATCGGTGAGATTAGATAAGAGACGGCGCCTACCACTCCTGTTGTAACGGTGACCGGTTCCTCTAAATACAATTTATGAGCCTCAAAATCGCTTCCCGGTAGGTAGTTCGAAACCCACCTAAAGATGTTGATACATTCATCTCTCATCTTCGGAACCCACCTAAAGCTGTAGGTCCATTCATCTCTCATCATCATTCTTCCCATTAGGCTAGGCGTACACCGGTTAGTCAAGACAAGACAAGACGAGATTAGTCACAGTAATTCACATAGTTGCTTATGAAGCAGCACACACCGATTAGTCATTGCATCAGTGTGTGCTGCTTCATAAGCAACTATGTGGATTACTGTGACTAATCTCGTCTTGTCTTGACCAACCGGTGTACGCCTAGCCTTACCCAAGCACAATCCTAGAGCTTATGAGGGCATCATCCCCAGCAAAAAAAAAAAAAACAAATAGGAAATAATCTAGAGGAAAATAATCCAAATCACACTCTTTTTTCCCCACAGGAACCAGGCAATAGAATAGGAATATACTATTTTGTATCAAAAGTTTTGATAAAACGTGAATTCTCCACGAAATCGTTACAAATAGGAACGAATGAGTAACCGTGAATTCTCCATGTAATCGTTACCAATAGGAAAGAACCAAGAGGCAATCAATTCAACTCACACTCAATCTTCTCCAGTACGTTGACAGTTCGCACCATCAGTTTCGAACAGTAGTAACAGTTCTCGCGATCATGACGCAGTACCAGAGTGAAATTGATTTTGTTCTCTTCCTGTATGTTGATGCAGCGCAGTTCGCCCAAGCCGGTTCGCCGCATCACCTCTGCATTGAACTCTGTCATAGTTTGCCGGCCATTCTCCCACGAAAACCACGAGTTCTGGATTACTTTCGGAATTTGACATTCTGATTTGCCTGTAGACCAAACATAAAAAATATTACTGTAATAAAAAAATAAACGCAGAAAGGTAATGAGACGGACAAATGGTCATTACGGAAAGTGATGTTCTGGGAAATTGTAAGCTAAGAATTGAACCATAGAGAAAGCACACGCAAGTGGATGATTTATCCCTATGTTAAATGGTGAACAACAGAAAAACGACTTGAGTTGCGATAACACTTGCTGTGTTAATCAAGTTGGCGATCGGTGAGACCTCTGAACTCACTCAACACAAACTATTTTAGCCGCACAGTAAAAATGTAAACAAACGTCCCTTTCTGATAAGTTATTTACTTGGCGTATGATTTCTCTATGATTAAACAAAAGAGGGTTTAAAAATTCGGTCAAATAGTCACTAGGGAGACGTGATAATTTGGGGAATTGTTAGCTACCCGATTGGATTTTAACAAAGAAGAGTTTAAAAATTCAGACATATGAAGGCAATCCTCTATATCATGGAAGTTAATTAAATGGATGTAACTTTAAAATGAGATATATTATCAGATTATTACCGAGATTTAGACACAAGGAATAGGCATTTTGTAGCAGGTTGCCAGCTTTACTAGTTTCTAGATTACAATTAGGTATAAGAAGTTTGAAATAACTACAGAAAAATGTTGAAAAACTAATAGTTGAGCTATAAATTGAACAAGTTCGATTGAATTTTTGAATAAATACAGCATTTTACCCAAGCTGAATAGAAACATCAAGGCTATGCTAATGCATAACCTTACATAATATTTAGTAGGCTAAATCAAGTTTGGTGTTACAGGTTTGACACTGGAAACTTGAATGAAGAGGGTTGAAAATAAATTTTTCATAGTAAATTTTTGATTTTTCATCTTATATAAGACTGAGGATTGACAAAAGGAGTAGTAATCACAATAAGTAAGGTGGGTGTGATGAATTAGACGAGCTGCCTGTATGAATCATCAACTCAAGGAAAAGGTGGATTGTACTTACATAAAACAAAAATTGAAGAGAAAAGTATAATACTGTGGATCACTTTCGCCATTTCACTTAAAATAAAATAACTGTCTCAAATTAACATTTCTTTTCTAAATTCTAACCACGACAACGCCCAAACAAAACATTAACCAAAAAGTCAAGGAGCGTCACAATCACAATGTTCGGGTTAGGATAGAGGTTAGGATAAAAAAACACCAAGTTACTATAGCACGATCCTTTTAACTTGTCATAAATGAGCTGTTCGGTAATAATTAAACAGTGATTTAAACACAATAATCAAAAGGCTTGAAAGTCTTAAAGACCTTTAAAGTCTTTAAAATACCTTTTTAAAGAATACCTTTCAAAGAATAAATTTTTGGAAGACCTTTTCAATAATATGCGAGATTCAGCATTTGTAGGTTAAGTATTGTGATATTGCTCTTTGAAACAGCTGATTTCTGACAAGTTGAAAGGATACTGCTATACTTTTAAAATCCTTATTTAAATAAAAATCAAGTTAATTAGATTCCAATAAATCAATTTTATAATTAATCGTATTATTTTATAGTTTTAAACGTGAAACTGGTGTATTTTTGAACAATTGCAGATATCACATAGGCTGAGTTATGATGACGATTAATGAAAGAAAACTGTAAAATAATATAATTATTCGGTTCTGATAAATTTCTTTATTTAAAAATGCTCATTTGTGGTATTTTTCCTAAAATAATTAATAAAAATATAGCAGGATTATTTTAAATTGTCATGATCAGCTGATTGATGTACGCTTGTTTACTAACGTTAAATCATCTGTTTTATGACAAGTTAAAAGAATCTTTAACGGCGAATAATTTTTAATCCATATGGCATAATTGCAAAAGTGTTTACACGATGCCAATCACTGTTTGATGCTAGTAAATCGCAAAATCTTCCCTATCCTTTCAATGTTAAAAAATTGAAAAATTATACGACAGCGTATCTATAGATATAGTAGCAATGCTATTTTGGTCTTTGCGAACTGAAGTCAGGCAAGTAAATCCGAGCGCGAAATTCAAATTCATGCCAGTAGAGATTGATGCAACTGATGATAATGTTCTATTCTTACAGCCTACAACCTGTGTTATCATGCTAATGATGATAATGACAATGATTATATGTACAGATATACACAAATACAAGATGTCGTCCACTTGAGTCGTAAAGAAGAAGAAGAAGAAGAAGAAGAAGAAGAAGAAGAAGACGATGATGAAGAAAATGGGGAAGAAGGAGGAGAAGAATAACAGCTGACTGTGACAAAATGATGGACAGCTGACTGAGAAATACTGTACTGATGCGATTGGAACGGAAATGAAACGGAACCGAAACGTAACGGAGAAGAAACGGACAGATTGCAAGTATGCCCCCCGCGCGATCTAGTGGCATTTTGTTGTAACAAATGCACTAGTGATTCACATTTGAACCGCTTGTTTCAAATTTTGTTTTAATCGCGTTTTCAAAGTAGCCTTCCAATAGATTGGATTTTATTCACAAATAACATCTACTGGGTAATGATATATTGATGTATTAAGGAAATTAAGAATTGAAAGAGGATAAAAAGTACCGTCCAGGCCAATTTTCAAAATCACATAAAATCCAACAAACTTGAACCCTAGTGTAGGTTATGAGATATAATATTTTTGCGAATAACCTCTCAACCGATTAATGTTTCAGAATATGGAAGAGTATCGAATGTGGAGAGAATCTTATTATCTAAGTTACCTGTTGGATTCCAAATTTCACACAAAATTATAGGATGAGAGTACAAAATACGTATTGAGTTGATGCGATTTTGGCTTACCGATGGATCTAGGCTACAAGTTCTGAAAAATTATTCTTTATCTCAGCTATGTTTTCTTTATTTCAAATCTATTCTATATGATTTGAGAATAGTCATATCCAAAGGTTCAAAGATCGAATACAGTTGCCGGAACGGATTTTGACAAAAACGGCCACTCCCGTCTTTCGGAGGGGACGAAAAGCCGTCGGTCCCGACTGCCTAAAACAGTCGTCATCTCATTACCCACGCACAAGCCTAGAGCTCATGTGGGCATCACCCTCAAAAATAAAGTTGAATATTCTATGGATTATTGGTGAAGGGGGTGCTGAAACGTTCATTATACGATAATAAACTAATCTTTTCTGATTTCATGAATGAAAGCTTCTTCACATTCATTCCAAAATATTGGCTTTCTGCTACAAGATAACATAATTTGTTGAGCATTTTATTTTCTAAAAATCATGTTATGTAACATTGTTAGTAAAAATACAAGCTCAAGGACAGGATTTAGTAAAAACTTGAACAATGTACCTACCTTTTACACCTTTACTTACCGTTTCAACTCTATTCAAAATGAATTCATGAGAAAATAAATTGATCCACTCATTTCCTCACGTATTTTTATCAATAATATTGAATAAAAACTACAATTTTATAAAAAAAACTTGAGAATTGCTCAAGTATCAATCCTTGAAAACAAGCACGTTTCTTTTCAAAAAGTCATAAATATACAGAACAAAGTCTAGTTTGAATCTAAATTTCTTGCTCTATCATAAGTGCTAAATTAGACAATATGTCTTGGGAATAATTCCGCTACCTATTAAATTTCAAGAGTAATGAGGACGTTTTTTATTATTAAAACATTCATTCTAACTCATGAAGTATCATTAAAACTGCTATATATTGACGAAAACCTAATTTTGATGCAATATCCATGTAAAATGCCAGTTGTTACAATAAGTTTTTTTTATTACAGTATTGTTTTTCAGCACAACGTGGGATTTTTTACTGTGATAGTCCTATATCGATATCTTTTCAAATTCTTCTAAATAGTCTGTTTTTTGATCAGATATTCAAAAAGTAATTTCAACGAGACATCTCAGCGATAAGGAGCCTGATACTTTTTGAAACTGTTTTATCTGATCTTCACAGTAGCACAGCACTATCAATTACATCGAAGATCACATTAAATATTGTTCAAGTAACTTGAATTGTTTTATTGTAAATAAAAAATAAATTGAATGTAAAATCGAAACATCTTATTAATTGGAAATATAGAGAATTTCTTTTGTTTCTCCTCCTTCCCAAGAGGAGAGGAGTTTGAGGCTGTGCATCTGCATAAAAAATACTTTTTTATGGAGATATTTTTCAAGTTTTACGATTTGGATACTTTCAAGCTGTAAAAACAAAATAAATTTCAGAGGAAAAATGTTTTGTTATGTTCATTAGTTTGTGAGTTAGGCTTCGTACACCTGCAGACAAGCAAGAGAAATTTCACGTTTTGTCACAGAATTCATGTCAGCACAACAAAACTGGTGACTATTGTTTGTTCAAGCAACTGTGGAAATCTAATGAATTTTGTTTTATCAGGTCATTATTTCATTGCAACATTGTGAGATGATCTGCAAAAATTTACTTTATTAGATCATGCAACATTGGACAAGCTGTAGATTTCAATAGAAAATGTTTTGTGAATGATCTGTCTAAAATTCAAACTTTAGGCGCCCATATCTCACAAACTAATGAACAAAAATTGTTTCCTCTGAAAGTTTGACAGTGGTCAAACATGCAAGTTGGAAAGATGATATTTAGGGCGTAAGTACACAAACAAGTTTCAAAATTAAGAAAAAAAGCTTCAAATCTTGTCCCACATTAGATAAGACTTAAATAATGTTTAAAAGGATTGTTGAGTTTCAATCCATTCATATCTTGTTCAAGATATGAGAAGACAATGTTTTGTAAAGATTTTAATACTAAATTTTTGAATGAAGAATACACACGCTACTACGCCTTTAGTTTACAGCTTGTTCGTTTATTTTGGTGGTCAGACAACCGAGACAAATTCAATTAATGCAATTTAAATTAATAACGGCCACTCATGTCTGTTGGAGGAGACGTTTAGCAGTCAGTCCTGACTGCATAAAAAGGAGTTGTCATCTCTCATCCACGCACAAGCCTAGAGCTCACGTGGGCATCACCCTTCAAATAAATAACCACACACAACATAGCTGTCCAACATCCTTTTATTGAATTGGAACATCTTTTTTAACAAAACAACCGCGCGCCGCGCCGCCTACTTTCCCTTCTTGGCCTTGATCTTTCGCATGTAGAACTCGAGCTCCTTGCCCTCGAGCACGTATCCGTCGGCCCTTCCGCACTGGCCCGGCCGGCTGGCGATGCAGGCCAAGAGTCGCGACGTCTGAAACTGTTCCTCCAACGCCTGCTCGATCTTGGCCGTGCGCTGGCGTGTCTTGTATTTGCGCTCAACCTTTTTCGAGCGCTTCTTGTTCAGTACTGCTTCCTCGGCTTCAGTCTGTCACAAGCAACATCAAATCATTCAATAACAAAGGTAGACAACTTGAAAATAAAACTAAATCAATATAATAGATGCTAAATCATTCCCTATGTGCACACTTGGTCGATTTTTGTCTAATTTTCGTCATAGCGCATGCTGTGCAGCACTCATTTCGCCGCCTAATTTCAATAGGATGCGTGAAGCATACGCCCCTGCACCAACTGAGCAACTGCTATCTGATTTCAGTAAGCAACCCAGCGTTGCCAGATGACTTTGGCTGATAGGTTAGATTACCCGAAAAACAGCCAAATGTCATCTGGCAACATTGGGTTGCTGACTGAAATCAGATAGCAGTTGCGAAGTGGGCGCAGGGGCTCAGACGATTCTGCAACCGCATTGTCTGAACGTCATCATTTGAAAACACATGTTTTGTTATTCCAGTTGCCGAGCGACGCGGTTTGAGTTTCCAAGCATGAGTAGAGCCATACGATTCAAATACAGTGCCTGCCTATCATTGACACAGTTGAAATTAGGTAGCATAGTTGGTAAACTAAAGGTCGATTCATTTCAATACGGTGCAATCATTTTTACAGTTGAAGTAAACAGGAAAGATTCATTCAAAAACAGTGCAATCGTTCAAGCTCTTGAACAATAGGTAACATTAATACAGCATAGTTCATCGTAAAAGCTCGAGCTATGGTCTGAAATTGAATTATTTTTTAGAGAGTGATGTCCACATGAGCTCTAAGCTTGTGCGTGGGTAATGGGAAGGGTGATGATGAGAGATGACAATGCA
Source organism: Laodelphax striatellus (assembly GCA_017141395.1). Classification (NCBI taxonomy): domain Eukaryota; kingdom Metazoa; phylum Arthropoda; class Insecta; order Hemiptera; family Delphacidae; genus Laodelphax; species Laodelphax striatellus. The sequence goes on from CM029542.1 coordinate 183,208, forward strand.
ATTATAAACAAGATTGAAATAAATAAATGCAACATCAACTATATTATTGTTTGTAAGGTATCAGCTATGGCCTTTGGGTGGCATATCAATCTGCCGACCTGTCAGTTTGTCATATTGACCATCTAAATTGGCTGACAAACTGTAGATCAAGTCAAAAATTCATTATCAATGAATCTTTGAAAGATAATGTTTGAGAACGGTTCACACTCAGCGTAACTATGATAAGGAATATCATGATTGCTAGCGTGTTACACTAAAACAGTGCAACAAGTGCCAGCTCAAAGTTATCTTTGATCATCATTGTGTGCCGATTCACAAACAAAAATATAAATAGTCCCAATCGAACGGCTTCCTAGCTCTATAAAGTTGATCAAACTAGTGCATGGGTGTTATTGAAGCTATGTTAACAAGAGTAACTATGAGAGCTTTCCCTAAAACACCCAATAGCCAAAGCAATGTGGTTCAAATCAAACCTAAATACATGTAAATTATCAACTACATTATTAATCAATCCGCTCAGTACGTTAGAGGTGAAATATAACCTTCATGGATAATTTCAGGGAATAGCTATTGCTCAATCATCATAGCGGATATTAAACACAATTTGAGGTCAACCAACACTAGGTCATCAATATTATTATTGAAATAAACTCAGCAACCAAGACTATCAATATTCTATTGGGTCATCAATATTCTTATTGAAATAGACTCAGCATTATCAAAGAAATATTACATAGATTGTTGGGAACAATTTCCAACACCTCTTGCACTTAATCAATATAATATTGAAGATTTAACATGAATTATCGTAGATATCAAAAATTATAAAATTATCGCAGTTGATTGAGTTGATCCCCCAAATAAACAAATACAGGTCAACATAAATTGGTAGCCTATGCCATCTAACAGCTATAGCTCAAGAAACCATAGCTTATGCTTAGCTCAAGAAGCTCAATAAACCTCAGCTATACCTTACAAACCATACAGTATCATTTTTTGAACTGAAAATAATCCATGCAAATCACTAAACACTACAATACACTGAACCAACTTAAGCTATTTCTTGTGAACTGTACAAACGTCTTGTGACTTATCAAAATTCATGAATATTCTGTCGTGAATTATAACAAACGAGTTCTCTTGATTAAGACTGACTACACAATCTTATCTCCATTTGAATTTTATTCTTCAAACTTAGGAAGATTTGGATTTGTTTGTCCATCCGTATTTTCATTCCATGAGTTGTCTGTACTTTCTTGAATAAATAACTGATGGTACCAAGTTATTTCTTGTGAACTGAACAAACTAATTCTTCATACATTCCATCGTGAAAAGTGATAAAATGATTTCTCTTGATGATCACTAATGTTTTAACAACCTTAATCAACAATTCTATGAACAAAACTTCATTTAAAATACTAATTCTATCGTGAATCATGATAAATAAATTCTCTTGATTTCAATTTTTTATTCATTTAGCGTATGGCTTTTAATAGTGGGGAGACCCGAGTAGGCTTGTTCCACTTCACCAACATAACCAATTATCCCTTGATAGGGAACATGGTGAAAGTTTGTTTCTCTTGATCATCACGACTTAATCAACTGTTAGGCTAGGCGTACACCGGTAAGTCAAGACAATACAAGACGAGATTAGTCACGGTACTTCACATAGTTGCTTATAAAGCAACACACACCGATTAGTCATTGCATCGGTGCTATGTGAATTACTGTGACAAGCAGCTTGTCTAACCGTGTACTAGCTCAACCGATTTGTCTGTCCCACGGTGTTCATATTTCAGGACTTATTCTCTAAAATGGTTCATTGGTTGCTGACAGAGAGCCCAGTAAACGGTCAATTTTTGTTTGGTGACTGATGATATGGTGGCACCCGTTTTAGTCTAGTAGCTAACTGTCATGAACCTGCATTTTGAAGGAAGAGAAGCGTTTTGGACTTGTTTTTATTCTATGAGTAGACTGTAATTTTTTGAATAAACAACTCAATTACTCACCAGTTTGGATGACTTCTTGCGACCGATTGGCAGCGCGTAGTGCGCCTCGTACCACTGTCGGAACGGGGTGGCGTCAATGCTGACTATGGCGTTCTTCACCAGGGTCTTGGTGCGCACCAACTCGTTGTTGGAAGCATTGTACACTACGTCAATTATTCTCGTCTTTCTTGCGGTACCTGTTCAACACAAGGCAGTACATTAAAAAATAAACAAACTTAAAAACATCCCAAAGAGTTGATTTCCAGTCTTACATTCTCATTGATGCCAAATTCAGTGAGTAAATGCTGAGCAAGTGATATCAATTCAATATCAGCTTTCGGATCTTCTATGCCAAAAATCTCACCTTATCCATAGAAAAATGTTTCAACTCATAGCAGGATCCTTTTAACTTGTCAGAAATCAGCTGTTTTTGGTAATAATTAAACATTGATTTCGACACAATAATCGAAAGGCTTAAAAGTCTTAAAGACCTTCAAAGTCTTTGAAAGACCTTTTTAAAGAATACCTTTCAAAGAATAACTTTTTAAAAGACCTTTTCAATAATCTGCGAGATTTTGTGGTTGTATTGCTTGTCGATCATATGTTTTCTGACAAGTTAAATGGATCCTGCTATAGATGTGAACATGATTTGATTGATTGAACAAAAAGCAATTCAACGAATTCAAAATTAAAGTCGACAGTTTATAAATCCTATGACAATTAGGGCCGGTTCATGAGCTTGAGATTTAGACAAGTCCTAGACTAAAATGCGTGGCCACCGTAGCATCGACACTATGTACTAAGGGCTCTCTATGCTGCTAACCCACTAACCTATCGAGACAAACGTTTGTCGATGCTACGGTAGCCACTCGTTTTGGTCTAGGACTTAGCTAAATCCCGAGCTTATGAACCGGACCTCAGTGTCTCAAATATTCATCTTCTGGGAATTATTCCATTTCTTATCCGTTCATTTTTCTAATCATTATGCTAGGCTACATTTGTTTCGCAAATGACCCTACTTCGAAAATTTGTCAAGCTTTCATTCAATTCATCAACACACACAAGACAAATACAAACAATAAATAATATCCATATACGAATAAATAAAAATACCGGAACGCCAAACAACAAAGCGACAACGGACACCTCAAAGTTGAGACTCCAGTCTAAACTTCGCCAAATAGGAGATATTTTCATTTCACATGTGGTGTGGAGAAGAAAAGAAATTAAAAGCTATCCAACTATGGTTTCCCATGTCTCAGAAAGGCCTTCCATCATGGAAAAATTAGGAAGGGTGAAATTAATTGACTATGATATGTATGTTAATGGAAATGTTAAAAAAATGTTACAATTGATTTGAAAATAGAACACACAACTCATATTGATTGTTCGTTTACTCAGCGATCAATTGGATAAGTACGAGTACTTGATAGTAAATGAAAGAGCACTCAGCGTAACTATGAGAATAAAAATATCATCGATTGCCAGCAAGTTTCACTAAAACAGTGGGATATGCTGGCTCAAAGTCATCAGAAATCATCATAGTGCTATTTTCTATCAGTTAGTAAAATGAAAACTCTTTACATTTATTTCTAATAAATAGAGAACGAAATATTCTAATAACCCTGGAAAAGGTCTCCTCTAAAAGCTTAGCAATCTCAATGGAAAAAATAGTCTATATCTTGTTCATCGAGAGTTGACAGAAAGGATCCTCCTAAAAACTAACGGGACAGAGCGCTCGGCCAATACAGAGCAAGGTCATCGTCCGAAGAGTGACAGTTTTCAGGTCACAGTCATCCCTTACACAAACATTCCTGAGGTGTGCAACTGACGATGACAGAGTATAGAATAGCGCTAGGACCGCTTGTGAATTGGCCTGACCGTGACGATAGGAGGAGCCTTTCTGTCAACTCTCGATGAACAGGGTATAGTATGGAATTCAAGGTGTGTATGATTAGATTCATGAATGGGAACTCAGTCTAGTATGCAGTTAAGGAATGATTACAGGTACCGTATACATGATTAATGATAATTCAATACATTAGAGACCATGTACAGTACTTAAAAGATAATACCAACCTTCAGAACCCCACGAGAAATTTCCCTGATCCAATCTGAGTGCCCTGTACTTCTTGTTACCTCCACGGGTACGGACTGTGTGAATACGGCGAGCGCCAAGCTAAAAATAGAAAAATTAATTTCAATAATCAAGTAAAAATCTACTCTATTTTAGTAATTAATAAAAACTATGAAAAAGTTGTGAATAACACAAATTGATAAATTTTCAAACAGGATTAATGACATAAACCGCTCAGTACGTTAGAGGTGAAATGACCTTCAAAGAAATTCAGGCATCAGCTTTTTGCAAACTCATCATAGCGGAAAAAATTGTAAAATTAGTTGATCCAACTTTGAACACTCTCAATCTACACGGGTTCAAGAAATCTCTTCAAGTAAAAAATGGGTAGAACTATAGGCCTACAATGGAGTACTTTTTAATTCAATTGAATAGAGGCAAGTCATAAAATATTTACAAGAAATACGTGGTCAATAAACCAAAGAATTACAGAATAACTTCAATATTAGAAAAAAATACAATAAACGAATATGGTATGGTATACTAACGATTGCCTATGGTATACAAACATTCTTTATTTAATACACCTCTCAATTTGTTAGATTTACATGAGTGAGATCCAATAAAAGAGATCTCAGCTCAACTACAAACCAACTACAGTGACTGACTGCATTTTAGTCTGAAGTATAAAGACAAGAAATAAAAGGAAAACCCAGAATGAATTCTACAAAGTTAAGCGTAAAATTCAGAATGGAATTGTAGCAAACTGCTATAATAAAATAAGGTATTGTGAAAGTTTTATGATTACTTCATAGATAATATTGTAACAGTCCGCTCAGTACGTTAGAGGTGAAATAAGCCTTCAAATAACATTCAGGTTGAAGCAATTATGCACGATCATCACAGCGGATTCAATATGATAGGCTATTATGTTATTCTATAAATGAAAAATCAAATCTCCAAATAAATTGGTAGGGTTGCAAAGACAATTAGGTTAATGCAAGATATAAAATTTGTTATAAATAAAAATGAACTCCATTGGTCTCAAAAGTAACATCATATTATTATATCTGACACACTCCGCGTAACTATGATTGGTTCATAGATTGCCAAATAGTGCGCTAGAACAACGCTTCTATATAGACATCAATATTCATATTGTTTTCATCATAGTGTGTTTCAAGGACACAAAATACCAAACTAAAAACATTAGCCAACTATTAGAAAGATTTTTGTCTAACCTTTTGGGTCTAGCCTAAATGGTTATTTGTATCAAAAACAAAATACACCATGACATAGAAAGTTTGTCAGGATATTCAGTAATGGAATGCGAAATCAAACTAAATGTTAGGTTAGAATTGACAAGAGAACTTATAGTAGGCCTAGGAAGATTTGCAAAATTCAATATAATTTCTTAGCTCTTAGCATCGGATTAGAAGTAGAGATCGAGACATTCTATGAATTGCAATACACACTAAAAATGGAGATCAATAACATAAATTATTCTCGGTTTCTTACCTTAGTATTTGCGGGTGGGCGACCTAATTCGAACTTCCTCTTCTTACGAAGAGGCTTCCTCTTACCTCCGGTGGCTCGCCTTTTATGCCAGTGATCACGTGAAATACCTGTAAAATAAATATTAAATACAAATATACCATATTGATTGACCTAGGCTAAAGTTCAGATGAAGTGAAGGCGTGTGATCAGAAACAAATACGTATGTCCATGTTGAACAATTATGAGTAAAATTAGAATGAATGAATTAGAATTTAAGGAATCAGAAATTTAAATAAAAAGCCAAGGTTCAATCTGTTGGTTGAAATATTATTTGAATATGAATATGAGCTCAGATTAATTGAATTTACATCAATATCTCATCAGCGTAGGTAAGGTTAAGCGTCATCATGGCTCATGCACATTGCGTATTGAATAAAACAATCAGTATAAAACTATTACTCACATCAAATAAATATTCAAATTTATCATGAAATAATTGACAATTAAAATATCTAATCGATAATGGATTGTAAATATTGAATTCGAATTAAATGGATAAAATTCGTGATACGTACCCATTTTGCTCTACGAGCCGAAGAAAAGAACCGACATTCGACTGCAGGAAGTTCAGGAACACCAACAATACAATACTGACAACATTGAAGTTCTATTATATTTTTGAAAATGTATTAGCCAAAAAATCGTTTAAAATAAACAATAAACTTAATAAAAAATTATTTTAGATATTCTAGAGAATGATAATTGATATTGGATCATTCAATGATAAATATCTTGAGGTGGAATGAAATATCTTCAAAATGGTGATCGTGGCAGCGCGTATTTTGAAATTTCAAAGAGTTTTGTCATGAAGTAAATTCGAACTTTTATTGTATGACTTATTTCAAATTATACTTGATCGTAGAATGTGATCGATTGAAAATAATCATTATTATCTTTATTTGAATGATATACTATAATAAGAAATCAATAAAATGGTCAAGGATGTTCATAATAGCGGAAATCAAATGAGAACCGCATAAATAGTAAACATCAGTATCTTTTATTGTTTTTAAACCTCATGAAATAATTAATTCACATTTTTATCTCCAGTGATGTGGCTTAAATTGATGCGATATGATTGGTTCTGAATCATGATACCTGATTTTTTATGCTGTAGCCTTATTTTGTGCTTTCACAATCACATTTGAAAGCAGAATCCATTTCTAATCAACATTCTATTCAAGTGGACATACCTACACTTGTAGCTTAATAAGTAGGCCCATCTATTAGTAACTATGGATTTGATCATTTGAATGATGTAGCTTCAAATAATAAATTAAAAGCATGAAAACACGAATCCGTTCACTACAATTTGATAATAAGCTCACAAACATTAAACCTTGAGTAGGAATTATTAATAGAGTAGGCCTATTCAAATCTTGAGTAGTGCAAATGCATGTCACAGGCTTTTCCATTAGGTCTAATATTTCTCAGCTTCAAGCTCTTTGATGTAAAATTCATTCCTTTTAGTCAGTAAAAACAACTGAAAAGTAGGTACCATTCTCACAAGAATTTAAGATAATAATAGTACTGTAAGTTTTACCCATAAGAAAGTATTTGACCTATCCAATCAGTCATTAAAACTACCATAAGTTGTCAATGACCTCCGATTAGAATTATTTGACTGACCCTAACTAAGCACCAACCGTACAATATTGGTTTTGCTGAAAGACAATAAAATAGGCAACATTTCAAATTTTCAATAGTATTGTTGAGGATTACTGCAGGCAAGGTTCATCATAAATGAAATCAAAACTATCTCGCAGTCATTTTATTCGCTGAATATTTATTTGAACTAAGTGTAATTGTGCCAACAAATAACAAATATAATAGTTTCCATTTCAACCATAGTCTTTGGTAAATTACTCTTGCTTCTCAATCTAAGCTCACTTATATCTGGATGTCAACTGTTACAATATAAATAACTAAAATAAGACTAGAAGTTATGAGATCAATCATTGGTAAGTTAAATATAACAAAATGAGAAATGAATATACTAAACAAATAAAGTTGATAATTTATCAATTAAACATCAACAACAAATTTCAAATAATATTGGAACCGTTACAGGTAGAATCACAGACTATTAAATGAGAGGATAAATCCATGATTTACCGGAGCAATATGGTACAGTACTACAACAAAAAAGGATTAAATGCTCTGAACTCTACTTTTGGTTCAAGAAATACTCAAACTGATAAATAACGTGCAATATTAACAATTTAAATAATTTTCGATAACAATCACCAATAAAACAGATTGAGCTTGACAAACGAAAATCATCTTCATTTCTTAACAATTATTTCATAATTATTTACTTTTTATCATACCAGTACAGACATTCCTATCTACCAATAGATTACGTTTATAAGCAATAAAGTTTCCTTTCAATTTGATAGAAGACAATAATACTAATTATTATAGTAAAAAATGTCGGTAGAAAATCATTTTTCACGGTAACATAGATTGTATTGTTTTCTTTAGATGTCACTTCATGATTCTTCATACTGATGATAATAATAGTTATTTGATGATAAAAAATTAATAGTTACATACAATAAACAGCGGTTCCATACAATTAAGCACATTAATAAGGGTTTCTCTTGAGTAGGATTACACAAGAAAAACAAGACTTTTATTCCAAGTATTTCATATAAAACAATAATCTAAATAGTTTTGTTTTTGTAGTTTCGTTTATATACTTTTCTACAACACTAACATATGTAAACAAAGTCTACTCTTTTATACATTGATCGCGTTCGCAACCAATATACATATAAATATATTTCAACTTTTTACATGAATCAATAATTAATTGTTTTATCTTTAATAGTAATGATTAATCTGCTGTAATTTACCACCAAGAAGCAGATTCAACTTTAATGGGCCAATCTACAACTGACAAGGATTGTTTCTTTAGTTGAAAAAATAAATTGTTTATGAGCTAGGGCTATTGTATGATATTTCATTAAATTTTTTGACAACCTTATAGTTCTTGATTCGAAATTTACAAACCATATTGCATCGATAAACAATTAGCAATAGAAATTGTTTGATTACCGTATTCAATGTTTCAATAAAATCATACAGGAATCAATCAATGCTGCTTGTAACAAATAAATAACTAATCATTACATTAATAATTTATCAATGACAATATCAACATACTCATATTTTAGCTGCAAAAAGGATCAAACTCGGTTTATGAAACTTTTTCCTGTGTGGAAAAATTATGAAGATGAATGGATGTTGGTGGGTCCCAAAGCACGTGAATGTTTTCAAAACAAATAATTGAAACTTGGTGGTACCGACTCAAAGCGGTCACCCATCCACGGCATTCCCAAGCGCTCGTAACTGATATAAAAGTTGTATTTATAGAAGACAGAGGTAATCGATTTATTCATCCTATAGAAAGAAACAACAAAATACAGTTATACTAATCCTCATCAGATGTCAGCCCATACAATAATATATCTATATTTATTCACTTATTGATAATATGTATATTATAATACAATCTATTTCAAGATGGCAGTTTCAAACTCATACAGTACATAAGAAAGACGCGAGTTCTTCTTTCTCTGTATATTATATTAATATAATAACAACATTATATTCATATAATATTTCTTTGGAAACGAAGACATTCTGATACAATTTTCTACCCACAAAAAATGCCAATTTATTATTCATTTATTACCGTACGTTTGTTCTCAATAAACTTATCTATCCAATAAATATTATAATATATAATAATACATTAGTATACGCTCGAATTATACATTTTAATGCCTGAATTTCATTAATAATAAACGAGTTAGAGTGCTTCAACACAAATTCTTATTGCTAATGAGTGTGTTTATTAGGACAGGCTGTCCTAATGAAAGGTTCGTAAGCTTACATCTAAATTCAATACAATGCATACATGTTGTGGAATAGCAGAGGAGCTCAGCTAATAAAACAGATAAAAGTGATCGTTTTCTCTCAAAATGATCATAAACTAAACATTTCAATAATGTGTAAATGTTTTTACAGAAGTACATGTTCACAAACTCCAGTGTTGGCTCCAGTGTAGGTTGTAATTGAAATTTTAATTTTGAGTATATAGAAGCATAAAAATTTGCAAACCTTAGTAGCTTGGTAAGTTTTTAAATAACTGCTTCACAGCTATCTCTATCAGGAGTTTTCATAGTTTTTTATTGTTTTTCACAAACTTCAGTGTTATGAACAGTGTAGGTTTAATTATAGGTTGTAAATGAAATTTTGATTTTGAGATAAACAGAAGCATTGTTTTTCTTAAACCTGATAGTAACTTAATACTTTTAAATGACAGATATTCCAGTCAGGAGTTTTTAGAAGTTTCTTGTTCTTTGTTGACGATGCCCACAAAAGTATACATGACTTGTGCGTGGATAATGATGTGAGTGAATGCCATAGGCAGAATGGGATTCGAACCCTTGAACGGAGCAGAGCTGCAAGGCTCTACCTCTAACCAATAATGTTGAAAAAATATTGTATTCTTCGGGTTTCTGTTGTTAATATTGCTCAAATCCTTAATCAAGTGGCGATACGGAGTTAGGTGCTCTATCCTACATCCATAATTCTCCAATATTAAATTGAAGACTTTAAAAAAAATAAAATTAAAAAAATTGAACAATTTTGAAAATAACGACCATGAAAAAGTATAATTTATTATTGCTTCTGTAGAAAATGTAGGATAGGCTACTTATATATTTTGAATATAATAGACCTTGTATAACTTTGATATTTTTATACACCTTTAATATTTTATACTTATGTATTTATAGAATTTTAACACATATTTCTCCATGCAAAACATTTTGCAAACGATTATAAGAATACCGTGCAATCAACAATTTTGTTAAATTATATAATTATTGCAAAATTTATACGGTATAAATTTCGAGCTCAACAAAATCATATTATAAAAAAACTTTTCACAGAATCATCAAACATGTAGTCAAAATTTTTGTGTTTCAATTCATTTTGCAAAATTTTTGTGTCTCAATACAGTACTCTTCATAAAAACGAAATCACACTTGCGTCATTTCATTTTTTTTCTATTTAAAATAAATTCTCAGCAGTATTTTATTCTGAGAACTCACACCTTTATTAATTTTATTAACTGATGCTCCATTATTCCAAAAAAATTCACGAACAATTATAACAGCTTGTGACTCTTTCAACAATATATCCACCTATCTAAGACTAACACTACACTACCCTAGTGCACCAGCGGAATAATTGGCAGTTCACTTCACAGATACTGGTACATGACAATTAAAAATAATTCACAAAAAATTGAAATAATTTTGAATGATAAATGAGCACAAGTGAGAAAAGTGGCTACTTTATTGAGAAAATAGGCTTGTTTCTTGACAAAGTGGGCTTCTTTTTTGAAAAAAGTGAGCTTACTGTATTTCTTGTAAAAGTGGGATCAGGCTACTTCTTGAAAAGTGAGATATTATTTCTTGAGAAGTGGGCATCTTTATTGAAAAACTGGGCTTCTTTCTTCAGAACATATAGATGAAATTTGACAGCAAAAAAAATTAATTAAGAATCCTTTCATGCATGCGTTTTCCGATAATAAAACGCATCGTTTCTAAGTAAATTGAAGCAAATTAATGAAAACGCACACTACTGTGCATGAAAGCACCCATTTGTTGCAAGGTTCTTCTTAGGCTAGGCGTACACCGGTTAGTCAAGGCAAGACAAGACGAGATTAGTCACGTTTAGTCACAGTAATTCACATAGTTGCTTATGAAGCAGCACACACCGATGCAATGACTAATCGGTGTGTGTTGCTTCATAAGCAACTATGTGAATTACTGTGACTAAACGTGACTAATCTCGTCTTGTCTTGTCTTGACTAACCGGTGTACGCCTAGCCTTAGATTTCATTGGTATGACTGAGCTGCTGTCAGCTGCAGATAGTCAAAATAGCAATTATTTAAAACTAAGTATTTTAGAAAATACAAGTGATGAGCGGCGTTTTGCGCTGCACGGGGTGAACTCGTGTACTTTAATGTCATTGCAAGGGCATTTTTATAAATGAATTGATGCTAACAGTTCAGATATGTAACCATAAAAATTAAACAATTCAAAAGAATTGAACAATACATTGTTGCAGACTTCTCAACTTAAATTTGTAAAGTATTAATGATGTGAACTGACAATTATCTCGTTTTTCAAAAACTGATAAATCTACATATTGCAGAAACAGCATCCATTACACGAAAATGCATTCTTGAACAAGTAATTCACCAAACATACAAGTATGATTCAGTATCAATAAGAGAGAGTTTTGTTAGAAAAATCAACAGAGCCAAAATACTTGATATCATTACGCCTTCAATTTCAAATAATAAAATGACATCAAGTGTGGTGTGTATTTATATTATTACCACTTATCTAGTGGTATTTATATTATTGAGTTTTAAATTTCAAATAGTTGTGGAATTTTATAAGAAAAATTAACAAAACCTAAATGGTTCGTATTTGAGCCTTCAATTTCAATGAAATGTAATCAAATGTTCAAGGCAGTAAATATTTAAGATAATATTCGTAAGAGATTGCTATCATTGAGACAAGCAAACTATTACCGATAGTGTTCTTTACAAAAATGGTACAGTATTAAGAAATCAGTAATTCATTAATTTTGTTAGATTCTATTAAAGTTGAATAATTTTTTTCCAACATGATGAATATATCCAAAGTATTTTGTTTATAATTAACTTATGATTCCGATTGGAGTTGAAATTGATGAATTTTGAAGAATTATGTAATATTCCAGCACAAATCTCTCTTTGACGTGATGAGAATCCTATTTATAGAAGTCAAAAGAGTAATAGATGTAACGATCTGTAAATGCAAAGTGAGTAATCAGTATTTTTTATCATATTTAACAAAACATAATTTTTTATTTATTTAAGTTCTTATGTGATTGGTACCTAGTAACAGTTCAAAGCTCGGGAACTGATCAGTTCAGTGAACTGTTCAAAGAACTGACATTATTTTAATAAATATAAACATTATAGGCCTATTAATAAATTCTATTCCAATTGTAAACTGAAAATTACACCTCAGATCAATCTTTTGATTCTTTCATAAAATTTATTGACTGATTGTGATTATCAAATTTAATCATTGATTGTGATTGAGAAGAGTTTAATAGTGGAGAAATTATTTTATATGAGATGAATTCAATGAAAATAATAATAGCATAATCATAATGATGAATCCAAAATTGAATTAATTATTTATGAAAAATCAGATGAACAATTTTCAGCTGAGCCTGTTGTTTCATTCTCGAATATGATTATTTGCATCAATAAATGAATAAATTAATAGGTCTAATATTTTAGATACTCTTTTTAAATTAAATACTTCAACCAACGTTTTTTCATCAGTAAGGCTAGGCGTACACCGGTTGGTCAAGACAAGACAAGACGAGATTAGTCACGTTTAGTCACAATAATTCACATAGTTGCTTATGAAGTAGCACACACCGATGCAATGACTAATCAGTATGTGTTGCTTCATAAGCAACTAAGTGAAGTACTAGTCTTTTCTTGTCTTGACTAACCGGTGAACGCCTAGCCATAAACTTAACCAGGTATATTATTGGATCTAGCTCATTCTAAAATTTTCTGAAAATTTTTAGAAAATTTTCTGAACTTAAAACTCACCAAGATCGTTACAACAATACAATCTCTTGGCTTCCTACACACATGCATCAATTAAACCAACACAAACACACAAAAAAAACTAAACAACCACATCATATATTCAACCATCTAATGCACTTAAAAATGTATACACTGATATGTTTTTTTAATAATATTATCAACAGTAATATTGTGAAGCATTTGCGATCCATTGTCTTATAATAATTTACTTTTTATCTCGAAATTTTACATTAAATACACAGAACGAAGCTCCACACTGTTTTAATGCGTTTTGAGAAATGTAATCTCAACTTATCAACTAGATAAAGATCTCTACATATTTCAATAGATAGATATTCTGTATACACAATCAATTTATTATTATATAGTTAAACGATCATTATCTTTGAACAGGCTTCATATTATTTACAATACGATAATACTTTCCGTAAAATTGACAATAGTGACTCGTCGTGTTGAGTCAAAAAGATTCCTTTACATTTTACCTGTACTATTCTTTCTCTAGTTGGTGTTCAAACCCCAATCCCGACAATTTTGTTTTCGTTGTAAAGTAAGTCTTGGAAAAGCTGTTTCTCTCCGAAGATTGAAAATTGTTCAATCTATTCATTTTTAAATCGAGATAGAAAAGAGAAAAGTAAACTTGTCTTATATAACTAAATTATGATACCCAACTTATAATACTTGAAGAAAATATCAGGAGGGTCCTTTCAGGAAATGAATAAATAAGAAGTAAACAGAAATATTATCTAAGAGAATTTTCCTAGATCTTCAAGTAAGACTTGCAAGGAAAAGCTGACTAGAAATATAGCAGGATCCTTTTAAATTGTCAGAAAACACCTGATTGGTGTACGCTCGTTTACTAACGTTAAATCAGCTGTTTTCTGACAAGTTAAAAGAATCCTGCTATACTTGGGTTACCATAAAAAAATACGGATAAAATGTTAGATCACCGTACAATACTTACAGGAGTCCTCACAAGAAAACTAATAAAATTATTATCAATGAATAGAATTTTGAATGAAACAGAAAATTTGATTAAGAATTATATTTTATCTGTGGTTCATTGACTAGAATATGTTGACTTGTTGAGAGATGACCAGACTTCCAATATAAATTATCAAAACTAAAAATACCACAAGAATCTTCTTTAGAACCAAACCCAGTAATTCACATTAGAAATACGGGTTGAAACAGAATACTTTTAATAACCATAATGATAAGAATATTGGCTATTACTTTTTTGAAAAAAATAAGATGAGTAAATATTGCTGTGTGTTTCATTCATTGGTTATATTCCGTTTAAACGGTTCCAAACAATCTCATATATATCTCCCATCAATTCATTCATTTTTTGCTCAGTATATACTTTTTAGTAGAAGTATATTCAAAGTTTCTTTCTCCCAAAAGTTTAATAATGTATTTCCGAGTATTTTTGCGTTCATACAGTATTTATTAATTTACTTCAAGGTATTGGTTCCTAGTACAAGTAAAGCTATATTATTTACAGAATATTCACACTGCTATTTTAGAGATTTGTTATGAACAATCTGCATAATATCTAGGCGATAAATGTAAAAAATCAGAAAATTGTACAATGTTCCCAATCAGACGCAATACATTGAATTTGTCATACATTATCGAGAGAATACATTTGATTTATTAAATTAAACCATTTAGAAAATAAATGAGACTACTTGAAAAAAATTGAGGATGCATTCTTCTTCAGTAATTACGGTAAAGATAATAAAAACTATAGTCTGTAAGTTATGATAATTATACAATTATCATAATTATAATAATAATTATATCATTATACAGTCTCTGTAATGAAAACTATAGTTTTGTTGATTAAATAATCAACAATATTATAATGATAATTATATTTTTTAAAGATGATTATTGAAGTAAAACAGAAATCTAGAGGTAGTTGGATCCCAATAGTAGGAGTTTGCGAATAAATACAATAATAATAGTGACGAAAACAAATTAAAATTGTAGAATGATTATAATAAAAATAGTAACAATTCAAAGCTATTGACAAGATTTAGTCGAATATTTCAGTCAATGACGGTTACAATTACAGTAAATTACAATATTACAGTAAGTATTAGTATTACAGTAAAGTAAATTGTAATACTAAAGCTGATAGGTAGTTTCACGATGGCAGTGTATTACTATAATAATTTATTATTAGATTACAGTATCGTCATTCTTATATGATAAGAATAACTCGATCGTTAATACTGAGTATAAGTTGTCCCAAATTTGTTGAAGTCTTTGCCTATATTGTTCTTGGATTTTTGTAGAGATTTCGGCATCCATCAATTATGATAAATGAAACCTTGATAGATCTTCACACATATAGTTTCTCATTTTCATTTTGTTTTCAGTTTTAAATCGATTATTTGTCACAAATATTGAAAAATTGATTGATGACCATTCGATCTTCCAATATTGTTTAAGAAGATGTAAAATCTATGGTTTTATTCAAAGAAACACGAACATAATCACCAAAATATACCACATATTTGCAGAATATTGTAAGATGTCTTTGAATATCAAGGAAAGACAATAAATGGAAATACGTCAACTTTATGAATAAATATTGTTATCAGTGCCGTACAGTACTTGAATCACTTGTTTAAGGCCATGAAGCCAGTTGGAAAAAAATTCTCTTGGGATAGTTCATTTTTTTAATACATCAATCAGAACTACCTACTAAGAATAATAATTTATCTTATGGAGTCATTCAGATTATTCTGTATTCAATAATATTATCAAAAACAAAAATATTGAAAAATAACAGTATCAGTACAGGATGAATGTACAGTATTCAGTTATTTCTTGCAAGGATTGCGAGTAATTATGTAGAGTTTTGGCAATTTTTTGTACTGTATGTTGTTGAAAAATCTACAACAATTTTCCGCTGACGGTTATATGCTTTGTGGAGAAGTGTTTGGTTTTACTGTATACTCACAGAAGATAGTTATAATCTCCAATCAAACGTTTCATCATTATTATAATTTTTTCAGCTGATTATCTTTTGGAAAGAGATTTATGCGATAAAGATTAGAGCTGCCTATCCCAAGACTCTTCAACTGACCACATGCAAGAGAGCTACAAATTTAATGGTGTGTTTTACAACATTTCATTACAGTTCTCCTATAATACTCACAGAAGATAGTTATAATCTCCAATCAAATGTTTCATCATTATTATAATTTTTTCAGCTAATTATCTTTTGGAAAGAGATTTCAATGCAATAAAGATTAGAACTATACCTATCCCAAGACTCTTCAACTGACCACATGCAAGAGAGCTCCAAATTTAGTGTGATGTGTTTTACAACATGTCATTACAGTGTTTACACATTATAAATGAGAAGACAAGATGTTGTCAAACCACTGATTTATTAGAAAATCGAGATACCGGTTTCGGTTGTTACACCATTATCAATCTCTGGTAAACTCCAGAGATTGATAATCCAGAGATTGAGTTTACCAGAGATTGATAATGGTGTAACA
Source organism: Laodelphax striatellus (assembly GCA_017141395.1). Classification (NCBI taxonomy): domain Eukaryota; kingdom Metazoa; phylum Arthropoda; class Insecta; order Hemiptera; family Delphacidae; genus Laodelphax; species Laodelphax striatellus. Next base: position 200,063 of record CM029542.1, read on the forward strand.
ACCGAAACCGGTATCTCGATTTTCTAATAAATCAGTGGTTTGACAACATCTTGTCTTCTCATTTATTATGGATAACTACCACAATATCACCTTCACAACTACTCAAAGAGTGTTTACACATTGCTAGTATGCGGTACCTGGTACTGGCGTGCCCCCTGGTAAATGCACCAAATAATAATAATTATAGTTGTTGACCAGTTGTGTGAAGTCCAGCATCCTATTTCAAGCAGATATCATCATCATCGTCATTCTCCTCATCATCGCTGCCCTCAGCATCAGCGTCAGCATCGGCTCCCCCCCTCTCGCCCGCCTCCTTCCTCGAGTCCTCCTCAGTGCCAGTCGACGAGCTGGGCGTTTCCGCCTCTATGTCGCCACCCCCACCCCCGCTACCCCCCACCATTGAGTCGCCGCTGTTCTGTTTGCGGAAGTCGTAGGATGGCGATGGCGATGAGGAAAGGGAGGATTTTTGCGGGGAGGTTTTGGGGGTGGGTTCGTCCATGTGGTGGGTGGTGAAGGCGGGGTCGAGGAAAGGGTTGAGACAGGGTTGGGGGTGTTTTTGTTCGGGGTTTTTGGTGTCATGCATTTGGTATCCGTTTTTAGTGTCTGAAGTGGAATGCATTTGGTACATGTTTTTGGTGTCAGTGGTAGGATATGCATTGTTGGAGTCAGAGGTGGTGGAATGGATCTGATATCCGTTTTTGCTGTCAGAATGCATTTGATATCCATTTTTGTTGTCGGCGGTAGGATGCATCTGATATGCATTTTTTGTGGTGTCAGCAGTGGGATGCATTTGGTATGCATTTTTGCTATCAGCGGTAGGATGCATCTGATATGCATTTTTTGTGGTGTCAGCAGTGGGATGCATTTGGTATGCATTTTTGCTGTCAGATGCCGAATGCATTTGATATCCATTTTTGTTATCAGCGGTAGGATGCATCTGATATGCATTTTTTGTGGTGTCAGCAGTGGGATGCATTTGGTATGCATTTTTGGTGTCATGCATTTGATATCCGTTCTTGGTGTCAGTGACGGGGGGGTGCATTTGGTAGGCAGCGGTTTTGGTGTCAGAGCCGGGATAGCCGCCCGTGCGCGCCGGTATCTGGGGGGGTGCCCCCATGGGATGGGGGGGCGGCGGCCCCCCCCTAGCCGGCGCCGGTCTGCGGGGCTCGACCCGCGGCGGGGCGGCGCGCTTCACCGAGTCTGTTTCGTCTGCGTCTGCGTCGGCGTCCGGAGAGGATTCGTCACTGGTGGGGGAGGCGACGACCACCGGCGTGGGGCCCCCCTGGCGCACGGGAATGGCGGGCGGCGGCCGACGGATGCCCTTGGACGGGGTGGGCACGGGCCCGGGGGGCGGCCGGAAGCCAGCCGGCTTGGTGGGCAAGGGCGGCGGAGGCGGCTGCGCGCTCTGCTTCGGCGGCCTGACGGGAGGCGGCGCAGCTGATGGCTGCGACTGCAGCTGCGGTTGTGCTGGAGATGCGGTCAACAGCTCCCGAACTGTCTGTGAAAAGAAATCTGATCAACCGCACACCACCACAACAACCACTCTCTACTAAGCAATAAGCACTTCTGAGCTGGCTTGCATAGCAATTTGTCAACCTGGCTAGTATCTGATATTATATTGCTGCTATCAATAAGAATATTCATAGTCATTATACAAGAACTGCAAATAACTATCATTTGCCCAATGTTAATTTAGCCATAGCAAAGAAAAATCCTTTTTATCAAGGTATAACTTTTTTTAACAAGCTACCAAATGAAATAAAAACTTGTAAAAGTAATAAAAATAAATTTAAAGATCAAGTTAAAAGATATTTAATAAATGGTGGCTTCTATTCCATAAAGGAATATATGGATAATTAACGTTGAAGTACATTCTACTAATTGATGTAATAGTGTGATAAATACTTTTTTATTTGTTACCATGTATGTATGTATTTTATTTTATAATCAATTTCATTGACGATTGCCATAACTTGTAATTGTACATTTGTATTATTACGCAATAAAAATATTATTTATTTATTTGAATTTATGTCAAATAATATAATTCGACCAAATTCTAAATGAATCACATTAGTTAATATGTAAGACCACAAAAGAAGAAAAATGCAATTTTCCAAAGGAGCAAAAACATTTGAAAAATTGAATATGCTTTATAAGAAATTCATTACAACTAACACATTTTTTGGTGGTATCTTGATATCTCTCGTTTACCTGTTCTCAATACACAGAAAATATTTTATTCTGTTTTGATATTTATATTTATTTTATTTTGTATCCTGTCAATTTTTGAAATAAAGAAGTTTCTGTCTGTCTGTCTATTCTATTTCTGTTTATAAAGGGATAAACTTGTAGAAAATACTATAATCAACAAAAAAGGTTTCTTGCAAAATTTCGATTAGAAGCGTATTTCAGGAGTTATAAACAGTTAATTGGAATTTTTCTTGAAACGCTTCAAAAATCTGTCTTCCAAGCTACTCAGCCTTTTCAGAAGTTGACGGCTGAACTATTGCAAAAGGGAACGCCCGCACTACCTGTTGATAGAAATTGGAACTAAAATTGACATTGCTCTGGTTTTTTGTAAATTGTGAGCTTACCGTTAATTTAATCGAAAACATTCATAGGACCAAATTTGTAGGCAATGAACTGTACTACAATTGATGTCCTGAACAAATTTTCCATATTTCAACTCATTGAGTCATAATTTGAGAAAAACTAGACGAATTGTCTTCACACAATGCTGTTTTTCAATTATAACACAGGCATTATCAATTATAAAGGAATAAATATCGCTCAGTTCTATAGAAAATACTAGTCTACAAAAAAATGTTTCTTGCAAAATTTCGATTTAAAGCGTATTTCAGTAGTTATAGACGAAAACGTAAGAAAGTTTGTTGCAAAGCTTCCAGCAACTCAACCTGTACAGAAAGCTGATGGCTGGATAGCTGGATTGCAAAAGGGAGCGCCCACGCCATCTCTTGGTGGAAATTGGAACTAATCTACGCTTCGTGTTGCGTATCATCCATCACTTGGAAGCCTGAGAAAGGACCGGTGAAATAGCATTGGAAAGATAGGACAGTTACGCAGAGAACTGCTCACACGGTACACTCTCTGTTCAAACGTATCATTCGCTCAGAAGCCGATTGAAAATATCTACGATTTAACATGTGTTTAAATGGGGCCAAAGCCGGAGCACAGCCGGGTAGAATAACATGGGAAAGATAGGAGGATCAAACGCGTTACGCACAGAACTGCTCGCTTGATACGAAAGACATTAAGCCGTTGCATTCGAAGTTTATGAAGCCTATATTATTCAAATTTGGCTTCAATGTCAATATTAGTTCCAATTTCTATCAACAGGTAGCGGGAGCGTTCCCTTTGCAATAAATCAGCCATCAACTTGTTTGTGTAGGCTAATAGATAAGAAGCTTGAAGAAGCTATAAACTATAAGAAGCTATAAGAAACTATAAGAAGCTTGAAAGTAAAGACAGATTTTTGAAGTGTTTCAAGAAAGTTTCCGATTAACTTGTATAATTCCTGAAATAGGGTTTCAAATCGAAATTCTGAAAGAAACATTTCTTGTAGATTATTGTTTTCTTTTACAAGTCTATGTGGAATTTGTTTCTTTATAACCAATAATGACTGTGTTATAATCGAACGGACAGCTTAAAAATAGTATCGTGTGAAGACGATTCGTCTAGTTTTTCTCAAATTATGACTCAATGATTAGAAATATTGGAAATTTTATCTGCAGTACTCAACACTGTTTTGATTGCAATAATTACATTTAGTTAATAATTAAAAAA
>CM029542.1:204235-245175 GCA_017141395.1 Laodelphax striatellus
CCTAGCCTAACTGTGATTTATTAGTACCTACTAAGAAATATATCTTATGACACTATTTCATAAGTAAGAAAACTATGTAACTATGTACACTAAGATTAATTCAATTTGACGCTTGGCATTGGAAAGATAGATACTAGATAGATAGAGAGATTATTATCTCTTGACGTTGCTGATGCCCGTAGAGTACGATGGCAAAGAAGTAATAACCATCTATCTATCTATCTATCTATTGCCAAGCGTCAAATTAAATGAATCTGAGGGCCGCTTTCCTCAACGCTACTTAAGCTATACATCTAGCTTAAGCCTCATTCGGAAAATAGGAAAAGTATAGAAAAAAAATATTGATCATCAGCTGTTGCGCTTAAGCAGCGTTTGGGAAAGCGGGCCTTAGCATATCAATGAATAATGAATTTATAAAATGAAATTAAATGCGCCAGTCATATTTCACAATTCCATTCTCGTTCCACCTGAAACCCTGTTAAAATACACTACAATTTCTAATATTGTCTGAAAGTGTCGTACCATAGTCGTACTCGACCCGGGGCAAATGCTGATCGGAACCGGATCGCGGCATGAGTCGGGTGCTGCTGCCCCTCCCTCCACCCCTGTCGTAATACTGCTGGAGGGAGGACAGCCGCGTTGTTGAGCTGGTGGTTGACATGCGCCGTGCCGGAGGGGTGGTGCCTGAATTCGGGTAGAACGAGTGTACCTGCCAAAAAAACACAAGTTCATAATTACTCTAATATTACAGAGTGATTCAAAAAGAATACCACAACTTTAAAAATGTGTATTTAATGAAAGAAACATAATACAACCGTCTGTTATACTTCATTACAAAGAGTATTTAAAGAAGTTTTTTTTTCACTCACAAACAAGTTGGTGCAAGAGATGTTCAATATGACACCCTCCAGGCATTCCAGGCAATATCACACCGAACATCCTCAAACTCGTTCACCCACTCTCACCAGCATAATCAGGCGTAACAGTTAGGTGAGAGTTGTTGTTATTTCTCTGTTTCAAATCATGTACATCCATTCTCCATTGATGATTTGAGCAACAATAAATCAACACTAGCCATCCAAAACTGTTACGCCTGATATGCTACATGATAGTAAGTGGAACAAGCTCTGAGGGAGAGGTTGACTGATATCGCTCCGGTGTCCGAGAGGGGCTCATATTGAACATCTCTGAACTTGTTTGTGAGTGAAAAAACTTCTTTAAATACGCTTTGTAATGATGTATAACAGAAGGTTCTATTATGTTTCTTTCATTAAGTACACGTTTTTAAAGTTGTGGTATTCTTTTTGAATCACTCTGTATAATACTAACATCAGAACATCAGAACATCAATTATGATCTGGGGGTGTAGAAGTTTATTTGAAAAATATTTATGACAATGTTTATGTGAAGGAATGTACATTATCTGGGGCTAGTTGTCTTATGGTTAAGTTAAAAGCTTTTGAGGGGGGGGTGGTTAATCATATATGTGCTTTCTAGATCTCCAAATTGAAAATTGCCATGAGGCTTGTAAAGCTCTTTGGGTGAGTTGCTTTTGGACACAAAGTATGAGGAAAATGTTGTATTGCCCTAGTTTTCTAGAAGACTACCGGAGATCTTCTGTATAGCAGCATTCATTTTTGATATTAGCTAAGTCAGCCAGATAATTATAAGATCTCAGGTAGTCTAGAGGATAGGGCACTGGTCCGGCAAACCAAAGGTACAGAGCGTGCCATCCAAATTGGCGTCTAGGGGAGGCTGTGCGAGAGAGATGGATAATCTCTCCCACCACGCTTCCCCTCCAGCCGCTAAGGCTAGTACAGTCAGAGAAGCAAATAACAGCATAGGCACTGCTAGGTAACCGAAGCGAATATAGTTTTATAAAGGCTGAGTTTGCCAGCTGAATAATTTGAAATATATACTGTACCGCGGTAAAGCAGGCATAATGTTGGGAGAAAACAGTGGCTTGGCACGCATGCCAGCGAGACGCCAATTTGGATGGCACGCTCTGTACTGAGTTCGATTCCCGCCCGGGGAGAAGTTTTTTGTGCAGCAGCATTCATCGAATTTCCTTACTAGCTATTATTCTGTTGTCAATATTTGCAGTATAGTAGCAGAAGTCTTCAGAATATTATTTGACATTAATTAGGAATTTCGTCCAATTAATAGTTATGAATATGAAATTGAAGTGGAAATTAATTCCTCAACAAAACTGACATAGAATGAGAAATGACAATATGCGATACAAAATAAATCATTATTATATGAGAAGATAGTAGACAGTAGAGTTCTCCAACGATAAGAATAATATAAATAGAATACCTTTTCGGCTAGAGACTCGAGCGTTTTCGGGTATCCCTTGTCGAAAGGCTGGAAATGCTGGGCTTTTGGTTGTTCGGTTATAACGGGAGCGGGGGGCGGCTGATACGACCATGTACTGCTATTGCTGTGCGGCACTGTTCTTCTATCCAACTAGAAAAAGACACAGAAATTATTTTATTTCAGTCAAAAATGCTTTCTATTATTTATTTAGCGTATGGCTTTTGTCGGTGGGGAGACCCGAAGGTTGTTCCACCTCGCCGTGTTTAACCTAATTCCACTTAGGTTGAAGTTTTATCCATTTTTCAGAATGATTTCGAATTTTGAAAGCAGTTCTTTCATGCTTTCTATAGGTTCTATAGGCACCTTGGTTTATAAAGATGGAAGCTGTTTGCATTCAAATAACTGGAGTAAATTTTATATAACAAATGAATAATATACCGATGTAAACATATCACTCCAATATGGATAATTACCACTTGAAAAGTAATTTAATCTGCATTTACACTGTCATTTATAATGCCATCTTCAACAATCACTATGGATTTCGATAAATGTAATTATTCTAAGGGCCGGTTAATGAGCTCGGGATTTAGCCAAGTCCTAGACTAAAACGGGTGGCCACCGTAGCATCGACAAACGTTAGCCTCGACACTATGTACTGGAATATAACCCACTAACCTGTCGAGACAAGGCTGTCGATGCTGCAACTCTTCCGTTTTAGTCTAGAGACAATAAATCCCAATCTTCAACCATCAAAGACATCATTGCTTGGCATAGTAAGTATTTAATTTAATTACCATCTTATCTGCATTTATGAATTTTATTTGATTACTGATTTGCAGCCAATATAACATTTTATACATAGTAATAAATAATTTTATTACATCATTTTCTCATTCTTTTGTCCTTCTTAAAGCCACTCGATAAGTGAATCAACTTGAAGAGATCATTTCTTTCTCTTAAAATCACTACTCGAGTTTTTCATAGTCTTGTTTTCAAGTTTGGATGAATATTTTCAAATATGAGTGGCTGAGACATTTTGAGCTGTTATCAAGTCTTGCCAGCTGACTACTATTATAAGCATTCAGGGGAATCGACTCAAAATGGGCAACACAGCGTTGTCAATTTGTGATCAAGAGCAAGCAATTTTCGACATTCCCTTGCTTTACCGGTTCCGTATCTGACAACAGCGCAAAATTTCTCAGCCGTTTAATGCAGGGACCTGACATCTAAGGGACTGGAAGTTAGAGAAATAAGAGGAGTAGGATGTCGGCCATTTTTATTGGACGCAATTTTGGCGCTGTATTGGAAAACATCTGCATAACTTCTACCCAAACCAGCCTAAAAACACTTCAATCCGACAAAAATGTTTTGTATTTTTACTTAAGCGAATATTAACTATATTCTCTCAACTTGGTTTTGATTTTACTACCGCAAAAGATACCATAAACTTTCAAAACTCCATGAAAATTAAATTTAACATGATGGCTCTGAATTCAAATACACCGCCAAAACTACGTCCATAATAATGGCCGACATCGGTCCAGAGTGTATTCGGCCAATGAGATCGCGCCACACAGCCAATGAGATGGAGACATGGCCATCTTTAGACAAAACTCAAGAAGGCCATGACACAGGCTTCTCCCTTTTTGAACATAGGGAAGATACAATACTTCCACTCCTTCTATGACAGCCCCCTGGTTTAATTCAAGGCAATTTTAGTTAAAAGTTTCGCTGTACTGACCGTAGACGCGCGATGTTGCTCGTTGCTAGGCGGCCGCGAGTTGTAGTAAAGATAGGAGCTGTTGATGTCGCCATTGGAGCCGTGCTGCTGATGATGATGCTGCAAACTGCCCAGACCCAGCTGCGAGCGAGACGGCTGCATTCGACTGCCGTCGCCATTCATGTGCTGATGGTGCTGAGGCTGATGGTGCTGCTGCTGCTGATGGTGCGATTGATGGTGTGGTTGGTGGTGATGGTGGTCTATAAAACCAAGACGATAAATCCAACTAGACGATAGGAAACTAGAAGCCAGCCTGGTATCTCTACTGGAAACACAGCCAGACCATTAATTTGGAATGTCAGCGGGCATCAGAGATCCTCAAGAATTTATACAATCAACACAATAGAAATACTTTTAACAAATTATAGAAATTAACGAATTACAATTGAAATAATTGTACAGGATTAGGCCTATTTGATAGATGAAAATTCAAATGAGGTTACTGATATAAAATTTGGGATACATTTTCGATGTATTGTATGTTTTCATCATCCTTGATTATACTTTCAACATATTCACATCACTTCACTGACACCTTTCCCATTTCATAATGGTTTTAAAAGAAAATGTCATCATTGAACGTTAGTATGATTCAAGACAAGACAAGACGAGATCACAGTAATTCACATAGTTGCTTGTGAAGCACCGATGCAATGATAATCGGTGTGTGTTGCTTCATAAGCAACTATGTGAAGTATTGTGACTAATCTCGTCTTGTCTTGTCTTGACTAACCGATGTACGCCTAGTCTTAGGGAGATACTCAAAATTTACTCCAAATCAACAGAATAGAAATACGTTCAACAAATAATAGAAATTAACGAATTACAATTCAAATTATAATGAAAATGAAAAACACAATGATTACAAATTTGAAAATTAAGATATTTAGGGCCGGTTCATGAGCTCGGGATTCACCCAAGTCCTAGACTAAAACAGTTGAGCCGTTTGTCTCGACAGGTTGGTGGGTTAGCAGCAAAGAAAGCACTTCTGGTACATGAGAGGCTAACGTTTGTCGCTGCATTTTGCCACCCGTTTTAGACTAGGACTTTGCTAAATCCCGAGCTCATGAACCGGCCCTAAATGTTTAATAAAGTGGAATATTGATAATTTCAACATGATTTATCAATTATGGAAAGATTCCGAAACATCAATTTACAAAAATTCTATTTTTCCAATAACAATGTGTCACTTCTTAGCCTATATTGAACATTAAAATTTCAAATTTAGATAAGAGATTAAATTTAATGCATTCTCAAGGAATGTTCAACAAATCAATATGAAATTAATACTGTTGACTATGATTTTGAGCAACTCAATAGCACTCCAGTCAATGTGAGTAGAAAATAGTGTATTCATATCAGAAAAATTCACGACAAAATCAGAAAAATTGACTGCAAAATCAGAAAAATTTAACTGCTGTTAACCAATTGAGAAATTGATAGTTTAACTTCGCAGTTCATCATAGATCATGACATTCACAATAATGACATGACATTTAATATGAAAAGTCGAATGAATAAATATCATTATGAGAAATGCCGAGAAAGCTAGAACTAACCTAAACCAATACCGAAATGCTATTGTAGTGAGTCTTGCCTCCAAATTCAAAGAGCCATCTGATTGGCAAATGGAACAGTCGCCATTTTACGATTTTAACCAACCAGGAGCCAGCTGTACGAGTGCGTCAGATGACAGCTGACGTTTACGAGCTGCTAGCTTCTGATTGGTCGAAGTCGTAAAATGGCGTCTCTTCATCTCATTGGCCAATTTTTGTAGGCGTTCTACGTCATCAGCATTGCCACTCCCATTTTTCTCAGTGCTTTGTGTTAGTTTGAGCTTTCTACGCAATTCTCACAAATTCTAATCACCCGATCCGATTGATTCAATTTGGGAAAATTACAATTTGTACAAAATTAATTTTTTACAAATTTAGCTACATCTCATTCTTTCTCATAATTTATTGTAATAATAGTAATTTAGTTCTATATATCATGCTTCGCTAAGGGTTGAAATCCGTTGAGGTTAAGGATATTTTGTGTGAAATATAATCATCCCTGCGTGTACGTTGTTAGAGGAATTTTAAATACCTATACATGAAACTCAAAAACCGCTATTAACATAATATAGAACCCGCTATTTTGCATGTTAACTTGACATAGAACCCGAAACAATGTACATGATTGAGCCTATTTGATAGATGCATATTTAAATTAGTTTACTGATATAAAATTTGGGATATATTTTTGATGGATTGATGGATCTGTATGTTTTCATCATCCTTGATTATACTTTCAACATATTCACATCACTTCACTGACACCTTTCCCATTATGCTGCGATGACTACTTCCTTCATAAGATACTGGCTTTACATAATGGTTTAAAAGAACATCTGTTTCTTTATCATTGAACGTGACAAGTTGGCTCATGTTGTTAAGAAATTACCACCTGTTAGATACATTGATAATTTCAAAGTCCTGTAGAATGAACTCTTTAAGATTCAGGACCTTGCTTTATGTCTAAGAACCATCCTTGGGTTAAAATGAAGTAATATGCAAAGTTTCGTGACAATCGGATGTGAGGTATTCACACGCCACGTGTAAAACGAAAAACCTTAGCTATTTAATAATATAGATCAAATCCTTAGAGATAAAATTTTCATATTTTTATCTCAAATTAATATAATATGATTTTTAACAAAACTATGTATTTAATAAACTGTTCACCAAGTAACGGGACCTGTTTTTAGGTTGAACACCCTGTTATGAGTTGACTGACCTCCTCAAATCCTTAGAGATAAAATTTTCATATTTGTATCTCAAATTAATATAATATGATTTTTAACAAAACTGATGATTTAATAAACTGTTCACCAAGTAAGGGGGCCTCTTTTAGTTTGAGCAACCTGTTGACTGACCTCCTCAAATCCGAATGGCCATTATCATCGTCATCATCATCGGGGCCCTCGTCGCGAGTCAGCTCCTTCTTGATGACAACAATGGGCGGTGGCTTGGGCTCCATTGGCCTCGGCTGCGCGGACATCATCTGCATGTGACTGCCCCCAACGCCGCCCCCCGCTGCGCCGCCCCTCGGCTGACGTGTGATTAGCACCAGGCGTCTGAAACAGACAATCATGTATATTATCATGTATGGGTATTGAAATGCACTATGAAAAAAATTGACTTGAAAACGACTAAGGCTAGGCGTACACCGGTTAGTCAAGACAAGACAAGATTAGTGACGTAGTTTGTTCAGTAATTCACATAGTTGCTATGAGAAGCATACACTGCTGCAATGACTCGGTGTGCTTCTCACAAGCAACTATGTGAAGTACTGTGACTAATCTCGTCTTGTCTTGTCTTGACTAACCGGTGTACGCCTAGCCTCAGATCATTGCGGGATGCATACACGACGCCTCACTTTGAGTAGTTCCGGTCTTTTAGGCACCAATTCCGACAGAAGAGACGTGGCGCGGACATATGGATCTATACAAACAAATAGTCCAATGCACACCTATGGACTTCATCCTACATGCGTGGATGAAGGGGGATTAAAACTAGTTCACTCTTCGGTATATCAGCTAGGCGTACACCGAAAGCAAGACAAGACGATTAGCTCGTTTAGTCACAGTAACATAGTTCCTTATGAATCAGCACACCGATTAATCAGACCGATGTGTGCTCAAGCAACTATGTGAAGTACTGTGACTAAACGTGACTAATCTTGTCCTGTCTTGTCTTGACTAACCGGTGTACGCCTAGCTTAAAAGTCAGCTGTCAAGGCTATTCAATCGGATGGAACTAATAAGATATAAATTATTTGATCGTATACAAATGCCTTGAGAAGTTTATTGAGAAATATTTATAATTATGGAATTTGATAGTATACGAATGCGTTGAGAAGTTAATTGAGAAATATTAGTTTGAATAGTTACCTTGGAATTGACATGATGATGACGACGTCGTCAAGACTCATGCGAGTGACGTCGACCAAATTGACGGCGAGAATTTCGTCGCCCACTTTGAGACAGCCCGAGTTGTAGACGGCCGACTCGAGCGCGATCCGCGAAATGAAAACGCCGTCCCCACGGTCCATACCGTTGCCCTGCAATTACAAGGCAAAATTAATCTGATGTTTTTTACAAGTACAATAGAAAATGAACTATAAGGGCTGGTTCATGAGCTCGGGATTAAGCTAAGTCCTAGACTAAAACGGGTGGCCATTGTAGCATCGACAAACTATGCTGCTATCCCACTAACCTGTTGAGACATACGTTTGTCGATGCTACGATAGCCACCCGTTTTAGTCTAGGACTTAGCTAAATCCCGAGCTCATGAACCGGCCCTAAGAATGTTAAATTTGAAATATAAAATCTTGATATTGATCTCTGATATTGATCATAGATTTTACATTGATGACAATCCATTTTCAACTATACTCTCACCTTGAGAATATAAAACTATAATATTAATATTAAACTTGAAATATAAAATCTTGGTTTTATAGTTTACGTTACTTTCATGAAAATTCAATTTTATCTGAAACTATTATTCCCTGTATGCTACCACTCACTGAAGCATTAACATTAAAAATTATCATTAAATTACAATTTCAATTAAACAGGAAAGAAAAAAATACACTTGAACAATGCATCAAAAAATTTAAAACAAACAGATGATTTTCACGATCTTTACTGTGAGGAGGCACTTTTACGATACAAATCTATTCAAAAATTTAATTTCTATCAAGTTTAACAAGAACACATCCAAATTCCAGTGTAAAGTGGGCTCGAATCTAATTATTATAGGAGGAAGTTTAAGGGTACTTATGAGTACACTACCAGTAATCTATAACACCCATAATTACATAATCTATATAAAAGCGAAATGGCACTCACTCACTCATTCATCAGCAGAACTAAAAATCTACTGAACCAAATGCGTTCAAATTTGGCATGCATGTTCAGTTGGAGCTTTAGACGCGCACTAAGAACGGATTTTGAAAACATCCCAAAGATACGCCCAATATTCGCGTTTTTCTAGCGATTTTGTGCGTTTTCTCAGCCTTTTCGAGAACTGATTGGCAGAAAATGTTGAAATTTGGTACTTAGGTTTGTTTAAGGTCTAGAAATAATATGTTTAAATCTTTTTAAGATTCTCCCAAAATTACGCCAGAAATACATATAAAAGCGAAATGGCTATCTCTCACTCACGTGTTATTGAGGCGTTTTATTATCGACATATGGATGTTTACTGTGTCTGCGGGGGTGAAGCCCCCTGGTGAGCTTTGTCAATGGCTGCCAGGGGTCCAGGGGGCGGAGCCCCCTGGCTAGCCTGCTGGCTAGTATCAATTTTAAAGATGAAATATAAAATCTTGGTTTTAATTCATGTTACTTAGACGAGTATTCAAATTTATCTGAAACAATTTTTTCATGTGACTTTCTTTCGTCTAGCTATAGTGAGTGGTAGTCACTATAGCTAGGCGAAAGAAAGTTATATGTTAAAAGATCTAAGCTAAGCAAATATGTGTTTTAAAAGTTCAGAAGCCTTTCTTGTACAAGACTTTCTTCAGTTAATCAGCTCTAAAGCTTCTCTTTGCATGTTGCATAATGTATTGAAAAGGTATCGGTTACCTTAAGATCTAATTCAATTTCTCATTCTTGAGAATCGGTCATGACACTAGATATAATCCAATTTTCTACAGCTTTACGGTCTGTTTCTTCAACTTGAAATGCGTTTGCCTCTACCAAGAAAAATATAAAATGCAATTCAATTGAATCAAGTATAGAATTTTATCTATTATGGAGTCGAAATAGGCTAGATCCCAGAAGATCTTCTATCTGAGAAATGAGAAAAATCACAAACAAGTCCAGTCATGTACACTGACATTCATTAATTAATTAGACGCTTGGAATTAGATAGAGAGATATCATTTCTTGACGTTGCTGATGACCGTAGAGCACGATGGCAAAGAGATAATATCTCTCTATAGCAGGATCCAATTAACTTGTCGTAAATCAGCTGATCCAGTAATAATTAAACATTGATTTTGACACAATAATCAAAAGGCTTGAAAGTCTTAAAGACCTTTAAAGTCTTTAAAAAATACCTTTTAAAGTAATCACCTTTCAAAGAATAAATTTTGAAAAGGCCTTTTCTCAATAATCTGCGAGATTCAGCATTATTTTGTAGGTTACAATCAGACCATATGCCTGTCGGATCATATGTTTTATGAAAGTTAAATGGATCCTGCTATATCTATGTAATGCCAAGCATCGAATTAAATGAATATCACCATAGCCCCTTGAAACCACATACGGTCGCAGTTTTCAATGTGATGTCGCGACGCTGCATGAGCACAAATCGATCATGTGTTTATAAGTCATATGTTTGTAGTTTTTATATAAGGGTTGATTCCGAGTAATGAAACCAGTACTGGGACTTGTCAAGGCCGCGCCATGTAGTTTCCAGCAATACGGTGAAGTGTGGTGAAAATTCAGACAAGTTCGCGGCGCATCCAATAATCTCATCCACATTATATGATTAGCTTTAGCAACCGCTCTCACCGTGAGTGAACACCACCACTGATAATGCCACCACAGTCAGTTTCTTTGTTATTTACAGCCATTATTGCTCTGTCATCTACAAATGTTTGTATCATCTACAAACTATTGTATTATTCTAGGAGACAAATATGATTTATTTATCTATTTTAGAATGAAAAGGAACACGCACCAACTTTCTTACGGCAGCCATTATTGCTATCTACAAATGTTGTATCATTACACACTATTGCATTATTCTAGAAGACAAATACGATTAATTTACCTATTTTAGAATGAAAAGAAACACCCACCTCTCTAATATAGAGTCCCAACGTCTGCCCGGGTCGCTTGACAATCTCGACGAGTTTGACGTGATGTCGCGCGTCCTCCATGGCCATGAAGCGCTTAGCATAGCTGCTTTCGCCCTGCCGCCCCGCCACGCCCCAGCTGCAGCAGTGGCCAGGGTGTTCCAGCAGGCGCACCACCATCTCGCCCTCCAGCCCACCGCCTCCCGGCGGGCTGTCGCCGCGCGTCGCCCTCCACCGTCTCCAGCTGCCGGAAGATCTCCGTCGATATGCCGCTCACCTAAACACAAACTGCAAGCTTAGCTTGATTGTAGATACATTTGCTTGTTTGATATGAACCAGACGCACCTATAAAGACTGTAATAAAGTGCCTGCAAGGCTGAAATGACACAAATCTGCTGTTGAGTTAAATTGTTGCTGTTGAGTAAATTACTTGTGCTTGTTTAATAAAGTGAAAAGAAAGCCAGACGCACCGGACATCGAACCCATGACCGGTGCAGACTGAATTGAATTGAATGACTGCCTTTATTTTAACCTGGGAGGGCGAAGTTAAGGCAAGGTTAGGTTGATTTCTTTGTTGCTGTTGAGTAAATTACTTGTGCTTGTTTAATAAAGTGAAAAGAAAGCCAGACGCACCGGACATCGAACCCATGACCGGTGCAGACTGAATTGAATTGAATGACTGCCTTTATTTTAACCTGGGAGGCAAGCGAAGGCATGGTTAGTTGATTTCTTTTGTTGCCATGAGTAAATTGTTTGTGCCGTTTAATTAGTGAAAGGAAAGCAAAATACAGACATCGAACCTGATGACCGGCGCAGACTGAATTGAATTGGAATGACTGCCTTTGTTTTAACTCAGAGTAAGGAAGACAGTAGTCGGCCTTCTCACAATACTTCTAACCTCTCCCAATACAATTTCTAAATTTATATTTAATGAAAAACAACAAGATATTGTCAATTATCACGATTTTTTAATAATAATAAGAAACTGATACATGTTTCAGCAATTTTAGGTGTTATCAATAGTGTTATTTATATTTAATAAATAATACTGAATAAAAAGAAAATAATGGTTATCACTATTTGGAAGTAAAGGAAAACAGTCATGTATGCATATAACAAGCAAATAATTGATTAAAACTAAAAGTATATTCTTAAGTAATGAGATAATAATCAGAAGTCAGGATTGATGGCTGTGCTGATGACAAAGAGAAAGAGAGGTAACTAAATAGCATAAACAAATGAAAATAATAGAATAAGAGTGAAAAAGAAACCAAACAGTACAAAGCCATTGTAAATGGAAAATTTGTGCAAAAAAGAACTTTCATCTGAAAAAATGTAGGGAATTACTGAGCTGGGGAAGAACTGCAATTTACAGTACTGTATGCCAGCCACGAAATTGTTGGGGCACTAATTCTGCAATTACAAATGATCTAAAAATATATAATTTAGAGTACATGAATTTTAGAAAACGTCCCTCTTCTTTATGTAAAGGAGACATTATATTAGCCAACAAATTGATTTTCATCGGTGGCACATAGTATAAAACTGTTGGTAATGCTCAAATGGTAAATAATTATAAGATTGTACACTATATATGAATAATCAATATATTTTTATCCATTCAGTGGAATGAGTGGAGTTTTGAAGGAATAAACAAAAGTGATGGACAGCATTTCCAATGCAAATGCATTAGTGATTGAATCCAAAAACACTCATCGTGGAAAAATTCCCAAGAAGCGAATTTTGGTGCAATACTCCTTAGTCTTTGGACAACTTTAATAGAAAAAACTTGATCTTGTAAACCTTATGCTCAATACAGGGTGCCCCAAAACCCGCAAAATTTCGGCTCATTTTTCATTGAACTATGATTTTTTTCAAAGCAAAGCGTCATACAGAAAAATCATGGAAACCATTGTTATAGTAAATAGAATTTCGAAGAGATTCATGTTCAATTCATCACTGCCAATGAGTACCGGTAACGAGTTAAAATTTTCAAAAGTCGAAGATTTCCGAAAAACAAAACTCTCAGTACCGGTATTTATATTTTGATTGCTCATATTATCTACCGACTAATCAATAACACGAAAACTCAAAAAATCAATAAAACGATAACACTAAAATAATCTGAATATTTTTCTTTATAATTTGAGACCAAATTGGCCTGCCTATTTATATTATGTAGTTATTGAGCTACAGCCATAAACAAATATACTTGCATTTCAAGAAATTGATTTTTAAATTCTAAAACAAATTATAATTTCAACTTTGTTTAAGTGAACGGATCTTAACTGTAATAAACTGAAAATACTGTGATTTTAGTTTTTCTCGAAATATCTACTACTTTTTTTAAAAATTGTAACTTCATAGTCGTTGGACATACAGTGATGAATTACATACCAATCTCTTTGAAATTTTATTTACTAAAACAATATTGTATCTATTGATGATTATTCTGTATGATGGCGCTTTGTTTTGATGGAAATTGCAGTTGAATGAAAAACGAGCGATGTTTGTTGCACCCTGCATTAATCAAGAGGTTTGCCAAATTTTTGTATTGAAGTTGTCCAAGGACCAAGGAACATTGTACAAAAATTTGTTAGGGAAATTTTTCGTGAAACCTTCAATAGCTGCACTATTATACAATATTTCACCTACAGCTTTTAAATTCTACACTCCTCCAGTTCTTTGGCCTCAGATCCACCTTAAAAATCCTGGATACATGCTCCCAATTTTCTTTTTCTCAAGTATTCATTTTATTGTTGTTTCTTGGTCAATATTGAGTTGAAGCTAGAAATATATTTTGAGAAACAGAAAGGAAAAAATATTTTGAACAGAAAAATCGTGTGAAATCCTCTATCACTGCTAATTTTCAAGAATGAAATTCTAGTTTTTCATGAAGGGTGAAAAATTATATTTTTGTTCTTTCAGAAGAAATGATCCCACTCTCATAGCCATTGCTTCAGGACAGCCAACTGAAATAAATAAAAATCTCTGTCCCACCTTTAACGTTTTCCAAATAAAATAGAATAAATTTTCATCAAGATTTTCAACTTTAAAAGACCATAAAAGGCTTTTTTGACAATGATATTTCAAAATTTCGGGGAGGACTGACCCCATCTATCTGGGCATTCCATCATCTTAGCTTTAGAAAAAATAAATTATTTTTCCGGATTTTCAGGGGGCTTCTGCTAAATTTAGTGCGTCATGAGGCTTAGTGTAGAAAGTATTTACAGTACTGTAATAATTTAAGTATTTTTGTACTTAATGAATCACAGAAAAGGAGTGTGAATAGTATCTCTGACTGGATCCAACAATTAAATTTATCAAAATTAAATTAAATTGAAATGAATTAAAACAAGGCTATGCTGACTATTAAGTGCAGAGACTGTATAATAACAGTGTGGCCATTTGATGTCACACTTTTGATTGGTTAGCTCGGACAAATTCACCATACTTTTGCCAATTCCCATAAGACTTGCATTGAAATCATTCGCAAATCATATTTTATGTTGAGTGATTCACTTCTTCAACTTTTTTACTACTTTGGTTTTCATTTTTTAATGTGTTATCATAGAAAAATAAATCTTTTTGATTTGAAACGGTAAACGGTTCATGAAATATAACACTCTCCATGCTTTAAAAAATTAAAACCAAGCCTAGTGTTGAAGACTGCTTCCTGGAGAATAAAGTAGGAAGAAAAAGTGAGAGAATGAGGGTTGTAAAGAGAGACAACCTCTTGAAATTAATTACAGAGCTGGACCAGTTCCAAGAGGAATTACGTGGCACCCTCTACACTGTAGCCAAGTAATGATACTAGATTTTCCAGTCACGTAATGAGTTGATGGCAGATTCCTGTAACTATTTCCGGTTGCTACTACTACCAATACACTTACTGCACTTTTAATTATACATAATTCTTCAACTAAACAACATATACTCATATATACCCATGTAGTCTTCAACAATATACTAATATAAAACGTGTATTATCACTCATCAGATAAACTAGAGCACATAAAAAGCAAATAGATCTCATATAATGTGCAGAATGAATAGAAGCATACTGTGTATTATTTAAACCCGGGATGTATTGAGATAAGGAGCATTTATATCGTAGTATTCTAGACGTTCAGCACGTAGGGTTTTAAAGATAAATGGTTTCTCTTTGGAATAGATCTATGAAATTGATAGAGAAATTAGCTCATTTCAATTCATCTATCTTTCGCAACAATTTTATTTGCTGTTAGTTTATTTTAGTTTCTGAGTTGGGAAAATGTGAGCATTGTTTATTACATTAAATAGAATAATACGAGGAGAAGAATAATGGGAAGGAGAATGAGATAAATATGAATGAGAAAAAAATTAATGATAAAGATGAATGAGATAGAGATGAATGTCAAATGAAAAAAAAACCAACAGACCTTTCTGAAGTCACCCTGTACAACCATGGGCGGGGGTTCCTTAGGTCGAATGTTGGCGCCATTATTTCCTGGATTGGCCTGCCTTCTTGGGCTAGTTGCTAGGTCCCGACCCTCCTAGAAAAAAAAAACAAAAAACCCTCAATTAAAACAACTGATAACAAAGAAACAACAAAAAATCAAAACAACTCAAATAAATCTTTAACCACAAAACAAAATATTTACAGCAGCAAAGCAAAGATACATATCATAAAAGAATGGTGCGAAGATTGAATTTTTATAGAAACCAGCGTTCAAGCCAAACAACATAAATTTGACAGGAATCGTGAACTGATTCGCGTCAGATTTTTGTCAGAAAACCGTACCAATTCTCTTGAAACCGCACCATTCTTTTATGATAACCCGGTATTAGACCTATATGTAAAAATGTGTTATCCACAGTGAACAAATTTACGTTCATTTTGAAGGAGCCTATTTCACTTCATAAATAACAGCCTACCACAAACGCTATCTGTCGGAGGAAGGAGTAAACAAGTGAGCTGGCACTGGCTCGACTCCCATTGGCCAGCAGGCGATAAAAGTGGGAGTGAGAGGTCTCGCCCAATCATCGGAGTCGCTGGCACTGGCTCGACTCCCATTGGCCAGCAGGCGATAAAAGTGGGAGTGAGAGGTCTCGCCCAATCACGGAGCTTCATCGTATTCTTAGTAGGTTCCGCCATTTCGAGTTCAAGTGCTGCCATTTTCTTAGTCTTGAAAAGTCTAATCCTTCTTGTCTTGAAAAGACCCTAAACCCTAATCTAGTCTTGAAAAGCCATCATTTTTTTAGAGAGTAGGACAAAAGAATTATTGCTGATATTGAGAATCACCCACGAAACAAGTAGGCTATCAAAATTTGTTTTCGTCATACAGTATAGTGGATGGAGTGTATCATACATTCTGAATTCAAACATTGTAGAAAGCTGTATTAAGTTGTAATGACGCAATAATTCATTTACAATCCAGGTGATTAAATAGAATGAATCACATTTTAGTTTTGTGATACATTATTGTAGTCTAATAATATAGAAGATATACTGCCATGGAGAAAACACTGCTACCAAATGTGAAGAACTGATTATATTGAAGATCAAAATTTAAAACAATATGCTTCTAACCATCAAATGAAAATAGACTATTAATTATCGTATTTTAGAGCGTAAAGACACACAAATGTTTAGAGTTTAGTTCTTAGACCATGTATAGAATTCTATACATGGTCTAAAGTTTAGTTAATACTAGATCTTTTCAGTTTAAAGGAAATAAATTTCTATTCAATAATAGCCTTAATCAAAAGTACGAGAATTTATGATAGGAATAATGAGCTGAAAATCGAAAATAATATATAGAAATTGGATTGTTAGTTTGTTGATTTGTTTAAAAATGATGGAATCTTTCAAAATTGATTGAATTTACTTTTAAAAGATGCCTGTGACTAAACCCTCATAACTATTTTTCAATAATAAGATAATTAAACGAGAATTCAAGTTTTTCTGAACGGATTGATGTATAATTTCACTCATTCACACGTGTTTTACTATTTTAAATGATTTTTTGAAAAAATCATTGCAGCGCTCCGCGTTGCGTATCATCTAGCACTAGAATGCTTTTGGAAGACCGAGCGAAAAAGCATTGGGAAGATAGGAGAGTTCCGCGAAGAACTGCTCACTTGATACCCTCTTTGTTCAAGCGTATCATTCACAACAAAGCTGCTTGGAAATATCTGGGATTTAACATGCGTTTAAATGGGAGTGGAATAACATTGCGTAGATGAGAGGATCAAATCGTTCCGCACAGTGCTGCTCGCTTGATACGGAAGTTGTATTCTTAGCTTATGAAGCCCCAATATTATTCGAATTTCAAGTTGTTTCACTTTATATTCTGTGGCCTATTTATAATTTTTAAAATAATCAGTACTTTTTGGATGCATTGTTTTCTCACCTTATACTTTCCAAGTTATAATTATTATACCATAATTAACAATGTTGAGTAAAATTCATACAAGTTCATAATTCTATCCAATGTATATAATACTGATAATACATGAAACTTATAAATCACGTTATACAGGAGAATCTCCTCTAATATAGGGGTTTCTTTTCCCATACAACTTCTCACATGTAAAACGATATTTTAGGAGCGAATCGCACGTATTATAGGTTATAAGATCATCCTATATTACGTTATATAAATTAGTACAATAACAAACATTTTAAAAGCTTAATTACTAACCTAGGATTTTTTTAAAATGCAGGTTAACAAAAAATTGATTAAATGCTATTTTTAAAATGAAGATACCTCAAGTATGATTTTCTTCTTAAGTTATGTTGTAGGAATTATAGCTGATTCTATAAAAAATACGGAGCCTGTAAATCGTGTGTTTCAGTAGTGGATTTTAGAAACTATTTTTCTACAGTATAATAGTATAGGATTACCAGAGTTGCTATTATGTAGTTATATTTATTTAATTTGGTGGAAGGCGACTTTCATTCAACATTTCTATGATGATGAGTGATGTTCTGTTGATTTCTTTTTTTGGATACGTTTTTTTACATGTTGTATACAGTATTTTATGTGAAAAAATCAATTGAACATCACCCGATACCATAAAAATGTTAAATAGTAGTTATCAATTCAATATTACTATACATATGTACATAGTGAATGTTTCCCACAAAGACATCAGCCTGGGTGCCCGAGCATGAATACAATAATCTGATTTTTTTATAAAAACGGGTGTAAAAAATTTACAATAAAATAAAATAATAAAGTTATAAGAAGCAAGAGTAACTAATACATAAAACATACTCTTCACCATAATCATACATATATCATACTCAAGAATAACATACTGACAGGTCTGTAATATTAAGATATGCAAATAATATAATTATTATGTTTTTGCTGTAAACAAATATATTTAATCTGAATCCTTTACAAGTTGTACAGTATATTGCATGGATGTGATACACAATACTGCAATGCTAATGCAATACTGTAATGTAATCTCTGCAATAATCATACATAATTATATATTCACCCAATACCCGAGTCTATGAATGTATTTATACATTCTACATATATAGGCTACATACTTCCAAAACATGAATATATTTATATTAGTATCGCAGTGAATATCTGTATCATCTACAAGTTGTATATCGTATGGTAGTGATACACACAATTATGTATTATAGGCTACTCTCTGTAACAATACACACAATGGTGTAATAAATAGGCTACTCTCTTGTGGTGCAACTATGAAGTTATATTAGTGAAGGGTCAAACAATGGGCAAGCAGTCCATAAGGACTTGCTTCCATTCCCAGCAGGGCAGCCAGTTCGCGCCCGAAATTTCCCGCCACAGTACTGCCAACTGTGGCCGAACAAATTATAGATTTTACGAATAAACTACTTGACATCACTGTTTGAGGAAGGAAGTGTTTTTTTTTTTGAGAGGGTGACAAAAGTGTGGGATTGCGTTAAATCTTTTTTGCGAGAATTTATTTCTGGATCGGGGAGGTTTACTAGGAAGGAGGGGGGTTTATGGGGGTCAATCAAGGGGGGGAAAGTGAGGGGTTGGAGAGGGGGGTCAGGTCATTGACACGCCTACTACAAGTTGTAGTAGTCTACTCGGGAGAGCTCGATTTCATTCATGACCGTCAGACTCAGTTAACAATGTCTAAATTTAGCCTGGGCGGCTGAATAATTTGTGGGTGATGTTACATGGGTCATCCCATCTCAGGTACTTACAGGTACAAGCTTCATTACAGGCTACTCACTTGAGGTGGACCTCATTAATGTGATCTGTTGATAGGGGATTTTCGCTGAGGTGGTGTGAGCCGTGGTTCTGTTTCATTGGAGCCTACCAGCAGAGACAATTACAATACTTATAGTATTAATACTTAATAGTTTCCTATCGTCTTTGCTAATAGTAAGGGTCTCCTCACCGATAAAAAGCCATACGATAAAGAAAATTGGAAAATTTATTGTATTAAAAAAATGTAACTTTATACAAATTTTTTCTCTGATAAATTGGAAGTCGTTCAGAAATTCTAATTTTTCTTCAAGAACCTCAACTATTTATACCGAGAGTTAGCAATATAAATGTAGATAGAGGGGAAAAATAACCCTTGATACATTAGTTAGAAGAACAACAAAGTAATGTACAAAATGGGTGAAAAAGAAATATAGAAATGAATTTTTCATCAAATTAGATTAGATTACTTACTTCATTCATACAGATTACTAAATATATCGACTTGAATTCTAGATCTTAATATATAAAAAAATAGAACTATTTTATATTTTTATATTCTCTATTTTTTCGATTCTATATTTTTAAAATATAAAACTAATTATTCGACAAATTTTCATAAACGAATGAATCATTCAATGTGAAGAAAATAGAAGATATAAAAACGATGACCAAATATATACCACTTTACAGCGATGATAATTATCATTTTTGTGATGCATGTAGGCCTACATGAAATGGCGAAGTTTGAACACATAAAATGACCATTCTTGGAAAAGGATGTCCAATGATATGTTTTCCATTGACACTTATCCGTGAAATAAATATTTCAAATAATCCATTGTTAAATTAACAAAATATACAAAACATTATTAAATTCAATATGAGGTATGGATGCGTAGTACCGTGGCGAAGCGTGGTATGCTTATTTGCTCATCGCCGGTTATATCTCCTATAGGAAATATACCCGGCGATGACCAAATAAGCATACCACGCTTCGCCAATAGCGTAGTACAATATTACGCATGGAATGTATGCAGCTTTGGAATAAGCAGCATAAGTTATCCAACTTCATAGTGTTACATCATTTTTATTGCTGATTCAATGACGTAATACATTGGATCACATAATTATGTTTATTGGACCAAAGGCAAATTTATAAATACTGTATTGTGCAACTGGTCAATTTTCACAAACGATTCGGGAATTAATTGCATAATAACTTTTATATAACTTTTAAACTGCGATTGCGTTTAGATACAAGGATTTAATTGTATTGTATTTTATTACATTGTACCTATCCGATAACTCATCGGATAACTCATAGCAGTCACTCAAAAAACCAAAACAAAATAATTTTTGATTCCCCCCAAAAAAATGATACAAATCAAAATACGTCAATGTTGAAATTTACAACAACAACATTGTTATTCAATAGATACTGTGTTGATATGAATGTGACCATTAAAATGGCCATGAATATTACTTTCATTTCTGTAGTTACTACTAGTTGTGGCTTTCCTAGTGACGTCACTAGGAAATTGATTGATGACGTATTAAGTGCCGCTTGTATGCTCAGTGTCGCGTGACCGCTATGGATTAGGAAGGGTGTACGCACAGACTATTGGCAGACTGTCTTCTTACGCTGGCAAAGAGTCGAATTAATGTGTTGTAGGCTAAAGACCTCCATTGAGCAATTTCCAGTTACAGCAGGATCCTTTTAACTTGTCAGAAATCAGCTGTTTCGGTAATAATTAAACAGTGATTTCGACACAATAATCAAAAGGCTTAAAAGTCTTAAAGACCTTTTAGGCTAGGCATACACCGGTTAGTCAAGACAAGACGAGATTAGTCACGTTTAGTCACAGTAATAGTCTCATAAGTTGCACACAATAGACGCATTAGTCAAGACAAGACAAGACGAGATTAGTCAGTACATAGTTGCTTTGCGCACACAGATGCAATTACCATCGCTGTGTTGCTTCATAAGCAACTATGTGAAGTACTGTGACTAAACGTGACTCATCTCGTTTTGTCTTGACTAACCGGTGTACGCCTAGCCTAGAGTCTTTAAAAGACTTTTTTAAAGATGACCTTTCAAAGAATAGCTTTTTAAAAAACTTTATCAATAATCTGCGAGATTCAGCATTTGTAGGTTAAGTATTGTGATATTGCTCGTCGAAACATATGTTTTCTGACAATTTAAAAGGATCCTGCTATAGATTCTAGAAATATTGTACATGCACATGCAGAACTTGTCTCTAATTCTAGGCATCACCAGCGAAAAGATATCTCTTTGCTCGCTGATTAGATGAGATTTGCATGAAAATCTTTAAAATAACAAGAAATTGAAACGAAAAGGTTTGTATATTAGATCTTAGATGAATAGATGAACAGAGCAAAGAATAAGAAAGATGGACCAATCACGAATGAGATCGGAGCTGGAGCCACGCCTACAGACACGCCTCCAAGCTCCGCCTGCCTCTCTTCTGATTGGTCAGAATAACGTAGTTCTCTATTCTTCCGCCAGATAGCAGTATGTACTGGGTGATGTACATTCACGTTCAAATACAGACTATCAAGCTCCGCCTTCTCTCTCCTGATTGGTCAGCAGCTGAAAACGATGTATTTATCTATTCTCCCACTAGGTATGTATTATTGTATTAATGTTACATGTATTAATAATTAATGTTCCAATCTTCTACACTGGGAACAAAAAAGTGGTTCTAATAACGAAAACATAGCTTGTTGACTACAATGAATAGATTAAAATTGGCACTAAAACAACGGAAGCACTTGCAGCTTTTCATAATCACTCAAAAACATTCATTAGTCATAGACTCTTGTCATTAGTGGACTTTCTCTCATACCGACATTAATGAGCATTGAAACTGAATTTGAATCTGTGCTTTTTTCTGCCACTAATGATACGGAATGCTGCCTTCTATCGCCAGCTTAATTTGGAGGAATTGATTTTTTTGTAATTTGGAGGGACTGATTTTTCGCTCGAAAACAAAGCAGAAAAGTTTCCAATTTTATTTGAACGATTTTCATCGACCATCAATTCACACTCTTGTCAATTTTAATGGAGTGTATCGCGAGTATTGATTAACGGTAGTGCACGCTAGTATTGAGTACGGATACTTGATTACAGAAAAAAGTGAACTAGACGGGTTTGATAATGAATTGAAAACAACAGAGAGGTTCAAATGAACACTTTTCATCTCAAGCTTGAATTTTTTTAAATTAAATACTTCACGTCTGAAACTTAGTTAACAATAATCAACAAGTTGAAATGCAACTCTGCTCTTGTTTATAAAATACTGAATGTCTGAACAATAATTCAACAATAACCAACTGTGACTACTGACTTTTGACTATTCAGTCAAAATCAAATTCAAGTTTTATATTCCTATTCCATCAATGTTTTTCATCCGTAAAATTCAACTCCACGTACTAACAGAAAATACATTTGCAATTCAAATAGTAAGAGAAACATTGAAAAAACAATGTGGTAGTAAGTTTTAGTCCAGCCAGGGCCTGTTTCATAAAATGTTAGAAGTCCTGTAAAACAGGAAAGAGGCCAACACACGCTAGACAGATAGTACGAAATAGATGGCCTACTATGAAATAGACTTGGAAGTCTAGTGTGAATCATCCTTTTTCCTGTTTCAAAGGACTTCTAGAATTCTATGCAACAGGCACCTGTTTGAAATTTTGTGTATTTAGCTAAAAGATCCAGTTAGTATGCTACCATATGCATGAAAGTGATGGAATTTAGTGATTTCAAAACATTCAGTCTTGCTACCTTTATTTTATTAATTGTGTTTGAAGGTTCCAAAATAGAATTCAGCCGTTTTTAAAGTTGAATTTGGAGGTTCAGGGGAAATGTTTTGCCATAATTATAATATTTTCAACTGGATTCCTAATCTTCTAAATTAAAAAAACTTGGAAGAAGGATTCTGTTCAAATTCCACAATATTGCAATAAAACGTCTAATCAAATGAAACAAATAGATCAGTTCTCCAACAACAGATAACTAGTCTATTCATAGAATAAATTGAATAAACTGGTCTTTTTCGAGTATTTGAATATCAGAAAAAAGACCTGCGAAACATTCATGTTCAATTTCATTGCACAGTACTCTACCACATTCAACTCAATCAAAACCGATGTGGAATTCTCATTACCAATCCTCAAAATAAAATTTAATCAACAAAAATTCGTGATAAATCAAAAATCTCAACCCAGAATTTGATAACCTCAATGCTGGCATGTGAAATTTGTTCGACAAACAATTTCTTTTTCCGATAACGACACGATGGGAATGAATTTCAATATAAAAAGCGGTTTGTGAAATACAGAAGTGATTCGGTGGTTTTGAATCGCGGCTATATCCATAAAAATCAGTCAATACAGTTTGACAGTTATGTAGTACTAATAATAAATAATGAGGCCTTCATCTCCCCCGAAACGATACTTCTCTTTTTCATTCGAGGGCACTCTCATGATTTCTTTTTCCCTCACTCACTCTCTCTCTTTTACTCCCTCTATCTGTATCAATTTCCCTCTCTCACAATCTCTCTTTTCATCAATTATTTCTCTCACACCCTTTCGCCTCCCTTGGCTAGCCAGAGTACGTTTTATTATTCTCCCGTTCACAATGTTCTTCAGAAGTTTTTTTTTCATTTTTCATTACTGTATTCATTTCTACTCATTTCTCTCTCCAAATTTTGAGACTTTTGGTCGTGCCGGTATCAAATCATCTCTAGATAAGAGACGTGCATCTGCTACTCCCGTTGTAAGGGTGACCACTTTGAATCGATTGAAATACTGGATTCCTTCATTGATTGACAAAAAGTTAACTCTTCAAATTATAGGTGTATTCATTCAATTTGGCTGATGGCGATAACTTTAATTTAACATTTCTATGGTAACGGGTTGAATTTTTCCACATAAATACTTTATACAACATGTAAAAAAACATATTTGAAAAATAAATCAACAGAATATCACTCGTTACCATAGAAATGTTAAATGAAAGTTATTTGCCATCCGCTAAATTAAATGAATATACCCATAGCAACTGTGGAAAACCTATATAATACTACTATATCACAAAACAAATTGTGATAGCCTATTTTTTTGTGGGTGATTCTTAATTTCGAATGAGTTTCAACAATTTCCTTCGTTATACTATTTAAAGAAATGATGATACGCTTGTCAAGACTAACAAAATGGCAGTATTTGAACACGAAATGGCGGACTACGATGAAGCTCTGTGATTGGACGAGACCTCTCACTCCCACTTTCAACACCGGCTGGCCAATGGGAGTCGAGCATTGAAGACGGTACCAGCTTACTTGTTTACTTTCTCCTCCGACAGATAGCGTTTGTGATAGCGGCTGTAATTCATGAAGTAAAATAGGCTTCTTCACAATAAATGTGATTAATACAATAAAAGTAAATTTGTTCACTGCGGATAACATATTTTTACGAGCTTCTTCTAAAGATATTGAGGAATAAGTATAAATTATTTTGAATTGTTTTTATTAGATGTAATTGTTTTCGGAAGAACGTCTTATCACATAAATACGGCTCATTAACAGTTGACAGTCCTGGCATAGAAGATTCACTATAGCTTAGTTCACTACTAGATATAGCACACCACTATAGCATTGATTCACTACTAGCACAGGAGATAGTAAAGATGGTCCATTCAATTTTTCATCACAATTCACGATAAAAAACAGCAATTTGCAACACAAATCAGAGTGTACATCTGGAAGCTCACTCCACCATTCCTTTAATCCGCACCCTTTCAGCGTGATCTCTCTCCTCCTCTCGCGATAATAATTCATGAGCTCTACTCTGCCTTTAGTTCTGATTTTTCTATTTTTCGTCTCCTCATATCCGAATCTCTCTCTTATTAAACCATCTTTTAATGTCAATCTATCATCTACTTTCATTCTACCATTCCTTCTTTACTTCATCTTTTTCTCGAAATTATTATTTTCTCTTCTTTTTCTCAATCTATGTTCCTTTCCAACTTTCATCCTCCTCCTCCTCTTCTTGTATTCTTCTCTTCTTCCCGTCTCACTCACATCCTCTTTCTATCGTATCCCTTTCCCTCCCTTTCCCATTCTTCTCCTCTTTATTCTCTCTTATCTTATTCTTTTTCAATAACTTATTTTCACCTTCTTTTCTACTTCTCTCTATTTTTCTCTTCTCTCACCCCTTCTCTGCTTCCCACGTTCATTTTTCATCTCCATCTTCGTTTCTTCGTTTCACTTTCTCTCTCTCTCTTCCCCACTCTTCCTCCTCCCATGCTCTCTTTCACTCCAATCACACTTTTCTCCTCAAATCCATTTTTTTCCTCTTCTGAATTTATTGTTTGAAAATCGTAAAGGAGGAGAAGAATAAGGAGGAGGAGAAGAAGGAGGAGAGGAGGAGGGAGGGAGAAGAAGAAGAAGGAGGAAGGAGGAGAAGGAGGAGGAGGAGGAGGAGAAGAAGGGAGGAGGAGAAGAAGAAGAAGGAGGAAGAAGAAGAAGGAGAAGAAGAAGAAGAAGAAGAAGAGGAGGAAGAAGAAGAAGATAGAGAAGAAGATGAAGAAGGAGAAGAGGAGAAGGAGGAAAGGAGGAGGAGAAGAAGAAGCAGAAGGAAGAAGGAGGAGAGGAAGAGAACTATTCCCTCCAACTCCTTCTACATTCCTTCTCATTCTTCTTCTCCCTTTTCCCAGTCTCCTCCTCCTCCTCCTCCTCCACGATTTGCGAACAATAAATAATGTTCGGTGAGATGGCAACCTGTGGAATCAGAGCAGCTCAGCTTCTTCTCATAATGCGATGGCAGCAGCAGCAGCTCTTTATTTCTTTGAATAGATGATTGGAAAGGGAAAAACATTTTTCAGGATATGAATAATCGTGAGAGCCGCCGGTAATGTCGATAAAATATACGACGTGCGCTTACCGCCGGAATTCTATTGTAATTTGTTTTCTTGCCAGAAAAAAGAACTTGCTTTTTTCAATGCTCGATAATTTATTATCGATGTTGAATAATCGATCATTCTGTTAGAGCTGGAGAAATCTGAATGATTCACGATATAATACTGAAAATCAACGATGATGTTTTTTGCAATGTGTACACTTTGATTCACTTCAATACCGACATGCAGTTATTAAAAAAAATATATTTATTTAAGATAGTACAATAATACATATAGGATGAAAACAAAGACATTATGTCCAAAAGGCCTTCTCTTCCTAATTTTGATAAATATATTAAAAATTAGGGAGATGTTCACATCCACTATCAGGCGTATTATATATATCACAAATTTCCACTGCCAAATTTCAGTAATCAAACATTTAATGATAAAACGATGAGTTATCAATTTAGAATTCAAATGGTTGGTATGGAAATTGAAAAGCACCAAGAATAAGAATAAAATGGAACTCTTCACAGTATTTTATAGCATTATTAATTAGGAATTTCGTTCAATAAATTATTATGATTTAAAAAAGCACTTGAATAGTTGCAATATCCCATCTCCTTCTATCTTAATGGTACCTTCTTTCACAGAATCCCTCCCCCCCCATCAACAATATGCTCATCTCCCAGGTTCGGGAACTTTCACTTACTAAGTACTCTAAACGAATCCCTGAAGTCAAAAATTGTCGCATATTCCATACTATTTCGGCTACACCCGTGTGGACAGCCTCCATTAACTGGACTAAAATAGAAGGCCTGAGTCGTAGAAATTTGTTGAACACTGGTCCACTAATGTGATGGAAAGAGTTTGTTAGTAAGGGCAACAATGTAGGCTTGTGATTCGCTAGCTCCGAAAAAATGTGTTATCCACGCTATTTAGAAGGAGATATACCGTGGTGTTATCAGTCTGCACTCACAAGTATTTAGCAATGATTTTATGCACTATACTTATATTGAAATGCTCTATTATATAGGAATAATATTGAATTGAAATTAACTAAGATCATTGCGGGTTGCATACATGACGCCTCACTCTGAGGAAGAGCGGCCATCTCAACAAGAGTAAAAAATAGAATCCACAATACAAGATAGTGTTCACGAGGATGATGCAAGCTTTATTCAGCTGATCAGAATGACGTCACTGGAGATAAAGAGTTTGATTTTCCCTAGCTTTTAAACTTAAAATTTGGCAATTTTGAAGATCTTTTTCACAAAAACTGCACGCTTTTCAAGCCACTGCTACCTCTCCTGAGCTTTATTGTAAGTTAATTTCATCTTTATTTTTTATAGTCTCATTTTCATGAGAAAAATTATTATTCCAGAGCATTTGTTTATTGTTATTCAATTGCATTCATATGAGATTGGGAGTAGAATTCTCTTGATTACCTCAGCCAGGAGCCAGAAAGAAATTCACTACAGTATAAGTAAAATGTAAAGCCTGAGCTCCGGTATTGGAATAAACTCGACAAACGTTTCCCTTGAAATGCATGATAATTTTTTATTACATCGCCAGCATAAAGCATAATAAAATTATAGAAACTCTCTATAGGAAAAAATTAGAGTGCATAATAAAATTGTGGAAAATACCGGCACCAACATAATTTATTCATTTTCATTTCTAGTAAACCAAAGTAGTAAAGGTATATTCATTTAATTTGGCGGATGGCAAATAACTTTCATTTTACATTTCTATGGTAATGGGTGATGATCTGTTGATTTTTAAAAATAATCTTCATTTTACATGTTATATACATGTATTTATGTGAAAATAAAATTAAACAGAACATCACCCGTTACCAAATAAATGCTAAATGCAAGTTATTTGCCATCCACCAAATTAAATGAATATACTTTTACCCTCATTAAAATGTATCTATACATTCATTTATTAATACATAAATCATTATAATAACTACTGTATAATAAGAGTTGGGAGAAAACAACAGGCTCAGCCCAA
Source organism: Laodelphax striatellus (assembly GCA_017141395.1). Classification (NCBI taxonomy): domain Eukaryota; kingdom Metazoa; phylum Arthropoda; class Insecta; order Hemiptera; family Delphacidae; genus Laodelphax; species Laodelphax striatellus. Next base: position 232,344 of record CM029542.1, read on the forward strand.
AACTGTTTCTCTCCTGAATTTTGTTAAAAATAATAATGTAGAAATACATGATGAATACTTTCAAACCCAATTACCTTTCTGGTGAAAAAGCATCCAGACGTCGTTTCCTTATCACACATGTCGATAGCAGTTCACCGCCAGCACACAACGAAGCACTAGCCTCAAACAGGTAGCCAATAATTATTACAACAATGTGAGGCAAAGTCACCCGCAAACAGAAATCGCACTTAGACGCACTTGATTTGAACATGGCCGAAATTTATTGTCGAATTTGTTCGGTTGCAAAACTTGGAAGGGTTATAAAGACCGACGACATTATTGTCTGCTGCCATGTCTCAAAGCCACCCCCAATAGACGGGGGCCACGGCACCAGTGCTGCCACCACCACACGACAAATTTCCCGCCGGCCGGCACGCCAAATTTCCCTCCCCCGTTTTATCAACAGTGTTTATTAGGAACAGGTGCTACACGGTGACAAACGCTAAGTGGAAAATCTGGGGGTTGTGACTGGGGGAGGGGGAGGGGGTTTGAGGGGGTAGTTTTGAGGGACGGGGTGCATTTTCGTTCGCTTCTGGGTGAATGAATAAATAGTCGTGAGTTTTTATTTCTTTTCAGTGAGGTGAGTTTTTGGGGTTTTCTATTAAAAGTCAAGTTGATTTAGTGTGAATGTAGGTTTTTTATGTAAATTAAGAGTTGAATATTCTCAATCTTAGGGTGGATTATCGGTCTATTCTAGATGATTTAATTCATAATTAGAGGTGCAAATATACGATGTCAGTCGACTAGGTTATTTCTGAAGTTTCAGGTAAGGAAACGCTTTTTTCCTTGGGGGAATTATGAATATTGGAGCATTCACTATCACTATTCATTAGAATAGGAACTATCTGTAATTTAGTCTCATAAATAAATTGAGTTCACCATTCGACTGGCAATAGTTCATTTTTTAGAGAATTATTTTATCAATGTTTTAAGAATGGATAACATTATAATGTATCATAATTCTCTAATGGCACTTATAATATTATAGGCCTACCAATTTTAAGGAAAAAGCAAGCTTGAAGAAAAATAAGGAGGAAGAGAAGACGAAAAATAAGAAGATGAACATGATGATAACGACAGAAGAAAGGAGAAGATCATAAGGGAGAATGAGAGAAAAGGATAAGGGAAGGATATGAGAAGAGGGAAGAGGAGAAGATAGAGAGGAAAGAGAAGAGAGAGGAAAATAAAGAGAAGGAGAGATAGAAACAGCAGAAGCTACGGTCTAGTTACCTTACTTTAATTAAAAAGTTTGCTGAGAATTTTCGTAACGCGGCGCGCCATCGCTAAACTCGAAACAAAAAAGAGATCAGTGAAGGATCAACAAAAAAAGAGAAAATGATAACCGAAACGAGATGGAATTCATCCCCGTTCTCGTTATGCTTATTATGTAAAAATGCGAAATTGATTCACTTTTCCAACTGAAGACAAAAAAAAACTTTGTCCAGTTTTGAAACATTTTTCTCAACAGGTGCTTAAAGTTGGGAAGCGAGTGAATACAAAGAGGAGGAGGAGGAGGAGGAGAAGAGAGAGATAGAGAGAGAGAGGGGAAGGAAAGGAGAGAATAAGAGGAACTGAAAAAAAGGAAGAGAGTGAAAGTGTTAGAGAGAGAGTGAGAGAGGAAAAGGGAAAAAGAGAATAAGAGGAACCGGAAAAGAAAGAAAGAGAGGGAAAGTGTTTAAGAGAGAGCGAGTAAGAGAGAATAAGAGGAACTGAAAAAAGAAAGCTAGAGTGGGAAAATGTTTGGGAGAGAGAGAGAGAGAGTGAGCGAAAGGAAAAGAGAGAATAAAAGGAACCGAAATAGAAAGAAAGAGGATGATAGTGTTTGAGAGAGAGAAAGAGAGAGTGAGAGAAAAAGAGAATGAAGGAAAAAAAAAAAAGGAAGATAGAAAAGTGTTTGAGAGAGAGAGAAGAGAGAAGAGAAAGGAAAGAGAGAGAAAGGATGTGAAAAGGAGAGAGAGAGAGCGGAGAGGGAAAGGAAAGGAGAGAATGAGAGGAACTTAAAAAATAAAGGAAGAGAAGGAAAGTGTTTGAGAGAGAGAGAGAACGAAAGTAGAGTAGCAAGAAAAAAGAGAGATAAAGATAGTAAAGATAATAAGAGAAGACCAAGGAAGACAGAAAGGCTGTAGATACAATACACTCTGATTACACTGACGCCATCTAGTGTGAAAATACACTCAAACCCAGTATAAACTCGTTTTGCACTCGACGTTTGCAGTTACCTGTTGATTCAATTACACTAACCAGCCACTCTTCCTATAACTATATATATACCAGCATGTGTGAGGTGTATTGTATCGCACGGTATATATAAATGTTTTTGCAACTAACTAGGGTAGTTCAAATTTCGTCCGCATGGTGCGCCACGGCTCCTTCCTACGGGTAAAGAGAGCGGTAATTTGATTTTGTGCGATGTTTCAGGGCACAACTAAGCTGGAACGATTTTGTGTGAGTGAAGAATATATCACATGAGAAGGTAAATACAGTATATATATTTATAGATCACATAGGAGGATATATATGGCGATATGGAACTACCTTCGGGTCTCCCCAACGAAAAAAGCATACACTAATAATAATACATAGGAAAGAATATAATGTTACTGCATATTATATACTTATACATCACATAAAAAGGTATATGAATGCAGTATAACACAATATATCCATAAAGGTCTATGAATGTACTTTTCATATCAGCTATATTCTACAAGAAAGTATATGAATTCTCAGTAGGTTATTTCGTTATAAGGAAGACTCTAGCTAGACGTAATCGAATTATCTACTATCGTAGGAAGAGTATGAATACTGATACAATCATTATTACATATCTATAGACAGTAAAAAACTATGAGGACATTTGGAAGGATATATATAGTTTCAGTATGTATTTCTGGTATGAATATAGGTGAGGGAAGGGAAGTCTCTACACTTAATCTTATGATGTACCATCGTGAAAAAAGGATGAATACAGTACACTAAATATCTATTTAATGTGCAAATTTATATGAATCTTAGATTTTTCTGGTTTGTATTTGTATAAACGAGCATAAAGGATTTATTTGAACGTCATCTTGAGATGGAAAATAATTAATAAGAGACAAAAAGTGAGAAAAGGGCAAATAAATGAATTATACTGAAATTATCATGTGGAGAAGAGATACACAAAACACAGAAATGAAAATTAATTAAGTATATTGAATTTATCTCTTAAAGTAGAGAAGAAATACATAGAAGATAGAAATTAAGTTGAAACAAGGTGAGATACCGAGCCGAAGTAAACGAAAATAAGAGAATACGACATTGGAGTATTTTCAGACGATTTCTAGAGGGTGGTTTGTCAACCCCTTAATGCTTGAACTCTTTGGTTGAGTGGCTTCCCCTTACCCCCATTTTGGTGAAACTTCCTCTACATGAGTGGGGGTGCCCCCTTTTCTTGGTGAGACTCCAAGACTTGGGTGAAGTTGCCGCCCCCCCACCAGACGGAAGGAAGGTGTAGGGGAAGTTTGAGCCCCCTCTTTTCAAACGAGGGGGTAAGGTACCCTCCCCCCAGCGGCGGAAGGAAAGCCTGCCGATTGCCTAATGTGGCAGAGAAGAGACAGAAACCAAAAAGTGGAATGAGAACGGGAAGTCTGGGTAAATATTTGTCCAAGAATTTTCCCTCCGACCTGTCCCCCTGCTGAGGGATGGCGCATGCGCCCTATTGACCACAGCAGGGCTGCCGGGGTGCAATTTCCCTGCGCAGACAGAAATTTCCCTCGACTGAGTTTTTCTATGGTCTTAGTTGTATGGGCTGTTGTTGTGAAGCACAATAATTTCAAAAAAGAATTATGTTTCAAATGATTTATCGTTGTAAAAGTACCATAACTTCCAAAAATAATTATGTTTTAAATTGTTGATAATATATAAAGAAATACAGTATATATATTATTATGATGTTGAAACTGGAAATGTACATTTCTTCGTTGTGGTCAAACATCTTAACTATTCATTTATAGAGTTCATTTCAACAATACAACCTACTCATTGAAAATAGAATTCAATTATTCATACATGTATTGAATTTGAATACTCTTTGTCTATTATTTCATTATAATATTAAATGAGAAGGAAACTCAAAACAGGCTTAAGTACTAATACCTTGAAGGAACTAAATTCTCTTTGAGAAAATTTGACTCAATGTGAATGTATCATGTACTTTTATTTCCAAGTACTTATATTTTGTATGTTGAATAAAGTGCTGTGTGATTTATGAAATGTTTTCAAGATAACGGAAATATATATTCTTTTCAATATCAAATACTTTCTTCTCTAAAACTTATAGATGTTTTGTTGGCTACAGCAAGCTTATTACTCATATAAAGCTTAATTAATTTTATTAATGGTTTTGCTACAACAAAAATTAAATTAATTAAGATCTTAAACTTTCGGGAAAAATAATCCTACTAGAATCCTTATTTTTTGCAATACTAATAGCCAGTTGCAGGCAAAACAATCAAATTAAGGTTGCAACAGTGAATCAGACGATTAAGCAAGCACTGAAAATAATTTAAAAATGTAGTAATAATATTCTAATCATATCAAACGAAACTTACATAATTACAATTCAAAAATAAAATCCCGAAGATGTCCTCCATTTTGTTCGATATATTCCAGCAATCTCGAGCGAAGCTTACACATCATATGATCATTCAAGGTGAACGACTGCCATTGGCCTAGACATGCCACTCCCACAGTGGGCGGTTCAAACAAACGTCAACAGCAATGGTGGCTCATACAACAGACATAGAAATTGAAATCAATTAGCCGCCATTGTTGATGACGTTTGTTTGAACCGCCCACTGTAGGCGTGGCTTGTCTTGGCCAATGGCAGTCGTTCACCTTGAAACATCATATTTGTGATGAATACTCGAATCTGTGCAAAATGAAGGACATCTCAAGGATGTTATTCATAAATAATTGTTATTGTGTAAGTTTCATTTCGTATAACTCGAGCTAATAAAATAATTTCTTCTTTTAAATTACTTTTGATACTTTCATAATAGCCCAATTCACTGCTCCAGCCGTTTTAACAAGATTTCAATAACTGGCTAGATTAGGCTAGGTGTACACCGGTTAGTCAAGACAAGACAAGACGAAATTAGTCACGTTTAGTCACAGTAATTCACACAGTTGCTTATGAAGCAGCATACACCGATGCAATGACTAATCGGTGTGTGTTGCTTCACAAGCAACTATGTCTGTGACTAATCCTTGTCTTGTCTTGACTAACCGTGTTAGATATATTGTCAAAAGTATGGTAGATTTGTCCGAGCTAATCAATCAAAAGTGTGACATCAAATGGCCACACTGTTATTATACAGACTCTATATTCCAAACCACAGAGGCCTTGTCTAATAGATGATATATCATCAAGCACGGACACCCATCCATGCAAGCTACTACATAAGATAAGATTTGTATAACATGGCTGCGCATAGTACTATTACAACTACTACATTTACTACACCACTATTAGTACGGGACTCATTGACAACATGATGAATCAACCCTTTGATCTCCTAGAGAATAGTCAGTGAGTCGTAATTCAACGTTCAACATGTATTCAACTCTAAATTTCCCTGCGATCGACCTTTTTTCCCCACCAGGAGTTGTAAAATCCCTTCTAACAACGTCTTTCCTCACCAGGGTGAACAGAAATTTCCCTTCGCCACCCTTTTTCCCGACCTGTGTTTCAAAAAACTCTCCTACACACTTTTTCCCCCACTACAAGAAAGTCTAAAATTTCCCTTTCTCCTCAGAAGAGTTTGAAAATTTCCCTCCGTGAAAGTTGTGACATCGCTCCGCTTGAGCAGGGTGCAATGGCTTGGAAACGGGGGGAAATTTTGTAGATAATCAATAGGGAAAAACTGGAAAGCTGAAACTCTTCGCTGGAGTTTGAAGTCGATCAGACATGTTCGATTTGTAACTGCACTGCCTCTAATTCACCAGTGAAATGATAATATATTTTCAATAAATGATGATTGTAAGGATTTATGCTGAGAGTTGATGATGATCTATTTCAAAATATTCTTGAATAACTTGTCTCTCAAAATAATTGAAGCAGTAGAGCAAATCAACAGAATGATTTCTGTAATTGTTGATTGTTGTATTGCAATATTATTGCTGATACTGTATTTATTTGCTGTATTTGATGAAATATTATTCAAGTTGTAAAAATCTAGTCTGAAACAAAAATAAGCATTGAAGAATCTAAAGTTTTCTTCCTCATTTTTATCCTGTTACATCAATTTGACCGAGATTCTGCGATTTTTGAAAACCGAAACCTAAATTAGACAAGAAACAGATAATTTTCTAAACCTCGCTTGAAATTCAAACGAACTATCATATAATTTAGATGTCATATAACACAGAAATTTCACCTATTCCCTAACCTTTTATGTGTCCAAAATAATGCTAATCCTTCGATTCCATTGTAAGATGTTCAGGTTTAACTAGGACATCCCAGGTCCCATAAAACTGCGACTATTGACATACATGAAATAGCTTCAAATCCTCCTCCTCCTTCATCTACATCTTTTCAACTTCAACTTCAACAATCTGTATCTATATTATACATTTCTAATCACAAAAAAACGTTAGCACTTCTTTACAGATCAAAACTACTGAATAATCATAATCATACAGAAATGTTAAGTTTCGTCAAAAACTAGTCCTCATAACGAAATTACTCACAGAAAAAAACTTGTCAAAATATAATCTCAAAAATAACATAGGCGACCAATATTGACTAATCTTGGATTAAATTACATACTGAAAGTGTATGAAAAATCTTGAAAATTATTATGCTGGGAATTTCCTCTGGGTATGAAACACAAAATTCACTAGTTCTTCAACTTTTCTACAAAATGAGGATGCGTGACCGAACGGAAGAAAAATTAAATTGAATGAAAAAAAATGGAGACAGAGATGAACCAAAGAAGAGAGAAGATGGGATGTGAGTGAAAAAGGGGAGAATTCAAGACAGAATGAGAGAGGAGAAAAAGATAGAATGAGATAGAAAGAAACAGGAAGAGAGAGAAGTAGAAAAGGTTGTGAGAGATAGGAATAATCGAGAAAAAGAGATGAAGCGGAGAGAAGAAAGATTTGAAGAAGGAGTGAGAGATAGAGAGAGAAAGAGAGAGAGCAAGATAGAGAGGGAGAGAGAAGAGAAAAAAGGTGAAAAGGTTGAAAGAGAAGGGAGAGAGAAAATTTGATTAGTTGTGGAAGAGTGTCAGAGAGTGACAGAGAGTAATAGAAGGGTTGAGAAAGAGTGTAAGGAGAGAGATTGGATTATGTTGAATGGAGAAAGAGAAAGAGAATGACAAGAAGAGAGAGAGTGAAATTGAGAAAGATTGAATCAAGCAGCGATTGTTAGAAAGTGGTCGTAAAAACTTTATTAATCTCGTCTCCGCTGTCCTGAGAGAGAGTATTAAGCAAAAACCGAGTAAGATGTTTCCTTGTCTTTTGTTTCGAGCTGTTATGGTCGCCATTTTTTTTTGTCTATTTTTCGTCACCATCTTTTATCTGTTTTTCCGACAACATTCACGATACTTTGACAACATACTTCGCAACACTCTAAAAGTGTTCACAACACCAGACGTTGTCAGCAAAGTGATACTTGACACCAAAAAACGCAAGGGCTCAACCGTATTAGCGAAGCGTATACTCGGATAATATACATTAATAATAGCCTTAGGCTAATACTTGACCGCGTATTAGCCTATTTTAGGCTTGCTAACATTGGTGAAAGATTTCAATGCTTGTGAATTCTTGAGTCATGAAAGTGATGAAAGCACTAAAATGTAGTCAAATATTGCTTGTTTATAAAATAAATGACAAACAAAACTGAAGATGGCACAATGGTGCTGGAACATGTCTTCAGTGTTTGAACCGCCATTGCTGTGATGTTTGTAGAAACCGCCCATTGTGGGAGGAGCTTATCTAGGCCAATGGCAGTCGTTCACCTGATAGGCCATTCAACTGCCAATCACAGCGCTCGGTCATGAGTATACATTCTGCTAGACTTTATACTTTAGTTGTAGTTTACCAGAGATTGATAATGGTGTAACAACCGAAACTGCAGTAAGTTATCTCATTGTTTTATTAAATATGTGGTTGTGACAAATTCAAGTGTTTTTATTCAGTATGGATAACTACCACAACATCTCACCATACACTGTGTCAGAAGTCATAAAAGTCTTTAAAGTGGTTTGTGTTGAGATGTCAAATCACGAAAGTTCTATGCTTGTAATGAACAACACGCTGTTTCAGAGCTTGTAAAGTCTTGAATCATGTAAGACACAAAATCAGTTTGATTTTTAATCCTAAAGCGGTTTGAAGTTGAGACAGAAATGGTCGCAAATTGTAGACATATTGTAGACGAATGTGAGGTTCCCCAACATCAACATTCTTTTCTTCAAAAACTTTGAAATCATTTCAATTCACTCATTCAACAAATTCATACCTTCAAGAAACACCTCATACTACAGACGAAGCTAAAAAATAATTGCTTGGAAGCAGGCTGGTGCTGGGTTAATATTGTCAGATTGGAGTGCGCTCAGATTGGGCGAGAGTGAGGTGTATGAATGACATGTTATTTGGTTGACGCGCAAGTACATGCAATCTCTAAACGTGGGCCAGTGTTGTGAATAGGCCTAGTGGTGTGGGGGGAGGTGGTGGGGGGGGGGGTGTAGGGTTGAATCTTCCATCCCCACTATTACGCTGAACGTAAAGACAGATCGATATCAAGGGTCAAACTAACGTATGCACATGCTCAGACACTCTCCATGAGCGCACTCTCTTTCTCTCTCTCTCTCACGCACAGTCATTCTCTCTCTCTTTGGATTTTTATAAGAATGAGCGTGAATTCTACTAACTCCACAGTTTGGAGTAGATAAAATCATATTATTACTATTATATGGCATCTCATTCTCAAATTGTCAAATAGTTATTTGCACAATTTATATATTTTCTCACTCCCGCTCTCTCTCTTTCTCTCTTACACACTTACTCACTCTCTTTCTACGATTAAGTGTCTATGTCCTGATATATCCTTCTCCAAGAATGGACATTTATGTGTTCAAACTCCGCCGTTTCATGTAGGTACAGCACAATTACCGTTAGTACCAAAACGATGAGATTGAATATCACATCCATAGAATTAAATAAGTTGTCATAGTATTTGCTTTTTTCAATCAATCAAATAGCCTACTGTAGTTATTATCATTCTTGACTAAATGTAACACAGTCTAAGATTTTAGCCTACATTTCTGTAATCTACATGAATAGAGTAAATAATCTAATTAATCCCTCACAAGGGGATACGTGTAAGAGATGAGGGTTTAGTGTAAGGCTAGGCGTACACCGGTTAGTCAAGACAAGATTAGTCACGTTTAGTCACAGTAATTCACATAGTTGCTTATGAAGCAACACACACCGATTAGTCATTGCATCGGTGTGACCTGCTTCATAAGCAACTATGTGAAGTACTGTGACTAAACGTGACTAATCTAGTCTTGTCTTGTCTTGACTAACCGGTGTACGCCTAGCCTAAGAGACCAACTGCGATCAACTCATCCTTTAAACATCCGTCTAAACACTACAATTTCCTTGGTGACAATGATGTTTTGCTTTTTTTTCAACAATAATGTTTGGACCAATGCTCATGGAATCATCTCCAGTTGAAGGTCAAGACTCAAGTTTTGCGAAAATATTTTTTTTCATATGAAATTAATAATATTGTGTTACCATTTATCATGGATCAATTTCTGAGAACAGTGTTGAATTCGTTATAGGCCTACATAGTATATAAACATTAATTGGGAAATTGGAATACTAGAAAATACAGATTAAAACCAAAAATATGAACAGCAAAGGAAGACAAATCCTCGCCAAGCAGGGAGGTACAGTCCATTGCCCACTCACACATGCGCTGTACTTAGCAATCCAATCAGCCGATAGCTCGCTTCGCTCCAATTTGCGCTGTCCGCAGACAGGCGAGCGGCGTACGATGCCCCCTGCTACTATAACATCGGCGCGTGGCCTTGCTATTACATAAACCATGGGTCGGGGTTTGGGGGGGGGGTTAGTACTTCAAGGGGTAGAGCTTGTGAAGGTCTATGACGGCGCAAACACCCACTCACCCCCCCCCCCACCACAGTGGATTTGAATGAGTAAAGGACAATGCCCTGAAGATGAAGGTGTTTAAAGAAGACAACATGGTGAAGAAGAATAAAACAAGAAAACACGATGAAGTGGAAAATATGATGGAAAAGAAAATATGATAAAGAAAAAATATGATAAAGGAGAGATCACCATGAACAAGAAAACATAATGAAGAAGAGATAGGAGTTGGAAAGGAGGAATTGATAGGAATTGAAAAGTTGGATTTTTGACTGTTAAGCCTGGTTTTCATTAGTAGAGTTAGTGGTAGAGTTCCCTGGGCGAGTACTAACTATCTTGTGAACTCTCCCAATGAAAACGTTCATAGGAGAGTAGAGTGATGGTAGAGTACTTGTTTTTGGTAGAGTAGAGTGGGATAGCACCGTGGGATAGTACTCTACCACTTGCCTTCCCCCACCACCGCTTCTCACTCTACTCTATCATCACTATTCTAATGAAAACAGTCTCGAGCTAGTAGAGTAGAGTTCCGTATCGACATTTCAAGGTTAGATCTGTTCACTAGACAACACACCATACCTACTATTCTCAATAGTAGTGAAAACAGCTACTCGACCAAGTAAGTAGAGTAGAGTTAGTATACTCAACCACTAACTCTACTAATGAAAACCAGGCTTAACTGTCTTCCTAGACAATCAATACGTTTCATGTGGATAAGACACATCATTCAGTTCAGATCAATAAATAAGCATTCATTATGCAACTTGGCAACGTTGCTTCAATCCCCAGCGTGTCACATACTATGGTGTAATTGGCATAATGATGAATGAAAGCATGTTACAACCTGCGGCCTGCCACTAGACACGTTTACACATGCTTCTACACTACATGCTGTGAATACTTCATGCGACGAAGTGTGTAAAGGGAGCTGGGTGCGTGACAGTTATTACGCCACACTCTGTATATAATATCCTACACACTTTGATGAAGGTATATGATTCTACCTAAAATACCTATGATACTGTTTAGGTTGGCTATATGATTCTACTCAGAATACCTATAACTGTATATTATGTTCTACACACTTTGATACACTTTGATTCTATTCAAGATAATACAAGATGTATATAGAACTGAATAATACACTTTGATAGCATGTAGGTACAGTATGTACGATTCTATACAAGGTAGAGTCATATATAGGCTGATATAGATGGAGATATATAGGTATACAGGGTGCGTTGCCGGTTTTACGATTTTAGTAATTCGGTTTGGCAGTGCAGTATAAGTTTTGTAGTAAACTCGATGTGATTTGTGATTCTCTTACTACTGCTATACGATTGGTTCTGATTCAAAGTTGAAGAGTAAGGCTAGGCGTACACCGGTTAGTCAAGACAAGACGAGATTAGTCACGTTTAGTCACAGTACTTCACATAGTTGCTTATGAAGCAACACACACTGATTAGTCATTGCATCGGTGTGTGCTGCTTCATAAGCAACTATGTGAATTATTGTGACTAAACGTGACTAATCTTGTCTTGTCTTGTCTTGACTAACCGGTGTACGCCTAGTCTAACGCAGAGAAAGATTGAGAGACATTAGATTAGACTTAATTTATTAGATTTAATCCACTTTATTCGAGTTGATTATGGAATATATTGGCTTGAATTCTAGATTTTGATAATTAAAAAGTATGGTAATTACAGTATTCAATTATTTATTTATTATCATAAGTCTAAGTTTGTTTGTCATTTAATTTTCTTGCTATTTTTATTCTACATTGTTCTCTTGAAGCATTCCTAATTATTTCATTTGTTTTTGTAAATATCAATTACCTTTCTTTACTATGTTAGTTGCTTGAAACGCCATTACGGTGATGTTTGTAGAAACCGCCCATTGTGGGAGGAGCTTATCTAGGCCAATGGCAGTCGTTCACCTGATAGGCCATTCAACTGCCAATCACAGCGCTAGGTCACGAGTATAAATTCTGCTGCACTGTACTTCAGTTTACCAGAGATTGATAATGGTGTGACAACCGAAACTGCAGTATCTCGTTGTTTTATTAAATAAGTGGTTTTTAGAACTTCGAGTCTTCTTATTCAAACTGAAAACGATACTAGGCTATAAATATTATGACTCGATAAAGTTTGAACTCATAACTGCCCAATCTTGGGAAATGATGTAAAAGAATATCCTCTCCATTAAAACAACCGTAAGATAGAGATGATAATGGGGAGAGAAAGAAAGAAATATCGGGAAATATTTAAGAGAAAAAGAATTGAGATAAATATTTGAGAAAAAAGTTTGAGAGAGGGTAGTTGATTGAAAGAGGATAGAAAAGAGAGAGTGTGTAGAGTTAAAGAATTGGAATAAGGAAGAAAGAGAGAAAGATAACAGGTGGGAAGAGATAGACTGAGTAATCGGGAGAAAGAGAGAGAGAGAGAGCGTGAGTGAGTCACTCTATTCCATCCCCAGGGTAGAAAATCCACCTCAGAGCTCAGGTGATTCCCAGGTACACAAGCAGCTAAAGATAGCACAGTTTGGAGGCAATTTCTGTCACAACTACTAAAAAAATCGTATAATTTTGGCCAAGGGTTCAAGGACACTACACTTTTACACGTGGAAAGCTGTTCCT